>CAUYSK010002192.1:0-24733 GCA_963575035.1 Avahi laniger
CACACCTGTAATCCTAGCACTCTGGGAGGCCAAGGCAGGAGGATCGCTCAAGGTCAGGAGTTCGAGACCAGCCTGAGCAAGAGCAAGACCCCGTCTCTACTAAAAATAGAAAGAAATTATCTGGACAACTAAAAATATATAGAAAAAATTAGCCAGGCATGGTGGTGCATGCCTGTAGTCCCAGCTACTGGGAAGGCTGGGACAGGAGGATCGCTTGAGGCCAGAAGTCTGAGGTTGCCTGAGTTAGGCTGACGCCACCGCACTCTGGCCCAGGCAAGAGAGCGAGACTCTGTCTCAAAAAAAAAAAAATAATTGTAACAAGTGTTATTGAAGGGAAATGCTCTGTTTATTGTTTCATCTCAGGGTCATTTTGAACTGGAGGAGAGTGAAAACCAGCATCCGTAGCAGACGAAATTCCAGCAAGAGCACACCTGTTTTCTGCTTCTCTTCCCAGGTTGTTCTCGTGTGGTCAATCTGTGATCTCCCTCGGGCCTCCTGCTGGACGGTGGCAGGGCTGGAAACTGGCTCGGCTGCCCATTCTTTGTCTCTAAGCATCACGGATTTCGGAGGTTCCAGCTTGTACATCCCAGACCTGGCTTCCTTCCACACCCACGAATGACGCGTTTTCTTTTCTGGCCTCCCCCGCAGATTACGACAGCAGCACCTCAGCAGTTCCGAATAGACGTCCTTCCAGTAGAGGATGGCACTCCTAGAATTGTCACCAACCTGGGGCTGCAGTGGCTGGAATACGTGGATGGCCAGGTAAAGCCCATCCTGCCTAACGCGACTGCACCACCCAGCGTGGGCTGCGTCCTCACTCACGGCCGTGACTTGCTTACAAATAGAGCTCCAGGCCGACTCCTGCGTGCACCCTCCTCCTCCCCAAGGGGCTGATTTTCCTGAGACTGGCAAGCTCTGCGAGTTTGGTTAGGGATGTTTATTAGTAAAGATCGTGCAGGACTAGTTAAGATTCTGTATGGCTTAAAACACCCTTCCACAGAGGCAATTTGTGTAACCAAAGTGTACCCCCATAATACTCTGAAATTTAAAACAAATTACTAAAAATTTTAAAAAGCAATAAAAAATACTAATAATTCAGATAAAACATACTAAAAAAATTTTTTTTTTCAATAAAATGCCTGGACAAAAGTACTCCAGAAATATAGTAGGTCAAACAAGATAGAAGTTTGTTTATTTTTCTTAACGTACCGGATGGAAGTAAGTGGGTAGGGTTCTACGCGACCCTCGGAAACGCAGATTCCTCCCACCTTGTTTTCCTGCCGTCGCCAGGTCACTGCTGGTGACCGTGTGTATCTGGGCAGTGTCGGGGTTCAGTGTGTGTGTCTGATTTGAGCGCGAGCATCGTAATCGACCCCTGTGAGGCAGGAAGTGGCCATCCGCCTTGGACTGAGTCATTCCCGCAAAGTTCCAACTTCCTTCCAGGGCCCAACTCAAGTCCGTCTTTCTTCAGCTCCAGATGAAATTGTTCTCTCCCTCTCTCAACACTCTCTTTGTATCTCCCGTTACAGCTCCTGCGACCCTGGCCTTGCTCAGGAGCTTTCTTTCCCAGTGAGGTGTGAATACCTTGCGGGTAGAGGCTGGGACAGTTCCTATCCTCGAAGCCTCTCCAGGCCTGGCGGAGCTCTCCGCACAGCAAATGTGCTCCATAAATCATCGCTGTGCCAAATTAAATCTGCGTCAGAGGGGCTTGTTCTGCCTATTCCCAGCTCGGGAATTAAACCTAATGGGTTTCTGTTCCAGGCAACCAACTCGATCACCAAGAAAGAACTGCTGACCACGGACCCAGACACCGAGGACCCGCAGCTCATCTACGAGATCACAGCGGGCCCCGTGCACGGCCGTGTGGAGCACAAACTGCAGCCGGGCAGAGCAGCCGCCACGTTCACCCAGGGTGGGGACCGAGGACTTAGACATGGGAGAAATGTCTCTGACGCCGCCTTCCCGTCTCCCGATCTTTCTCACGGCCACTTCTGGCTACTTCCGCCCGAGTCAGCTATCTGCAGACACATAGATCTTTTAGTGCCTAACCAGCCAACTCAGGAATTTATTCTCCTGATATTTTCCCTTTTACTCTCAACTATGGCAAAGAAAACTTCCTCTTTGCCAGGCTTCCTCAGCTCCCAAATCGCTTTACATTTCGGCCAGGCTTTCTGGAAAAGAATACTTGCTACTGCTTGGTGTTCTTTACAAACAATAACCACAGCAACCAGACTTTTTGAAAGATCTGTGATCCTGTGTGGTTTATTTATTTGTTTGTTCTCTAAGAATTATAGATTTTTTTAAAAGACTTCGGCCAAGAAATTAAAATCTACATGTGTAGATTGCTCAACAGAAATACCTTCCTGTTTTTGATCACGTCAAGCGGCCATTTGGGGTTTTAGCTTCTTACAAGCTTGTCAGATTGTTCTAGAGTTCTGTTGGGAGGGACCTGATGGGGAGCAGCCGTTGGAAAACCGTGTTGTGAAATCCCTGCTCTTGTCCCCTTTTTCTCGCCGCGCTCCACTGTGTATGGCTGTGCTTGGGCTGTGTTAATCAAACCCCAGCCGTTCCTGTTGGCACAAACCTTCCGAAGACCCTTCTTTAGAAAGCACTGAGTCTGAGGGTGATGCATCCACACGGAGGATGGGGTCAGACTCCGCTCTGTCACCTCTCAGATTTGCCCTTTACACTCCACAGACATTTAGGGAAGTGCTTTTTGTCAAGACCACGGGATTCTTGTTTTAGAACGGCATACGGGAACTTTCCGTGCATAAAGACAGGTTTTCAGTTAGCACGGAGCTGCGGGATTTTATTTCAAAGTCTGGCAGAAACATTTATTTTTAAGACTACTGTGTTTTTGGTTCTTGGGAAAACAGGTTTTGTCCATCACCTGTTAGAAGCACTAACTGGGCATGTTAGTGTGGGGCCCTGGGAGGCTGTCGTTACGTCCCACGTGAATTCACGGTGAGCCTTCTCTCTCCCAGAGGATGTGAACTCGGGGCTGATTCGCTACGTGTTGCGCGAGGAGAAAATCCATGAGATGGTGGACAGTTTCCAGTTTCTGGTGAAGGACGGCAAACCCAACGTGGTCGGCGACAATGTCTTCCACATCCAGTGGTCCCTCATCAGCTTTAAATACTCCAGGTACGGTGTGATCGTTTGTTCCTGAGAAACGAATCGGGCGGGCAGGGGAGTCAGGAGGAGGCCCGCTGGGGGTCGCTCTAGTCACGGTGAGTAGGTGAGGATGAGGATGACGGCAGTGATAATAAAAATAACAGTCACACCAAATATCGCTCGAACTCTGTGTGTACCAGGCACTGCACAGGGCCCTGGCATGCATCATCCTATTTAATACTCCAATTATGAGATGAATTCTGTTCTCGTCCCCACAGCAGCAGAGTAAAAGGCAGAAAGAGGTGAAGTAACTTGCCGCTCAGGTTGCTAATGAGCAGTGGGACCGGGACGTGAGCTCGGTGATCTTAGCCACGTGCTTTACGGCCTGTCATACGAGTATTTTTGGTTCTATCTTCAAGTTTTAGAAAATAATCCAGTAGAACTGATAAGAAAAATAAAAAATAGACATCCCAGTTCCAAAAATAATCACTGGCCCACACTATCAATGTCTTCGCCTTCCGTCTGTTTTCTCCTTGCTCTCTTTTTTTTTTTTCTTTTGAGACAGAGTCTCACTCTGTTGCCCAGGCTAGAGTGAGTGCCGTGGCGTCAGCCTAGCTCACAGCAACCTCAGACTCCTGGGCCCAAGCCATCCTCCTGCCTCAGCCTCCCGAGTAGAGTTGGCCGTCTACTTTTCAAAAGTGATAAAAAGTCTGAGCCGCAGCTAAATTAATCCCGTCACTCCCTGGTTGCCATAAAGCTGCATTCGTCCAAACACGTTTGTTACCTGGGCTCAGCTCCCATTTTCTTACCCCTGGCACTGCCCCGGCCCCTTTGCACGGTTGCCGGGTATCTGGCCCAGTAAGTTCCCCGAGCTGAGTCGTTAATTGCCTTCTGAGCGGCTGTCTTCCCTGAGGACCCACTGACCTGTTCTGACTGCACCACCGCGCTGGAGAGAGCTTGTCTGTCCTTCCTTCATGCTCGAAATCTGAAGTTCAGAGCTCCTCCGTGCCGTCCGTTCCCCCAGACTCTGAGCTCCTTCCACGCCGGGCAGACACTTTCTGCATCCACAGTGTCCTTGTGCCTTGGCTGGTCTGACTGTCCCAGGTAGACATGTTCCCTCCACCTACAACCTGGCTTCTTAACGGAGCCAAAGTTGCTCTTCTCTGAACCGCCTAGTGCTGACCACCGAACAGAAGAGTCAGGCGTCAGACAAGGGGTTTCTTCGCAGCCCTGGGGCGGATTTTCAGGGACTGCCTTTTTCTGTGTGCTTCCAGTTACAATGTCAGTGAGAAGGCGGGGTCCGTCAGCGTCACCGTGCAGAGGACCGGGAACCTGCACCAGTACGCCATCGTGCTGTGCCGCACCGAGCAGGGCACCGCCAGCTCCAGCTCCGGGGTCAGCTCCCAGCCCGGACGGCAGGACTACGTGGAATACGCCGGCCAGGTGGGTGAGCGGGGCACCTGGTTCCCGAGCTCGGCAGGCTCTGGCAGCGGCTGTGACGTGGCCGCACCTCCCCACGTCGTTTCAACTCACCTTCCTCTCGGTTCGCGTCCGTCCTCCAGGAGTTTCCTGCCTCCTTGCCATCCTGCTTTGTCCTTCAGTCTCTAATCCTCATCGCACTTTTAACTGCCAGAGCTTAAGCCGGCGTCCGGCTCATCAGTCCTTACATTTCGCTTCATGACCGAAGGGAGTCTCCGAGCACCGTGCTCCACACTCGGCCTTTCGTGTCCTCTCTTCCTCCCCCCTCCCCTTCTGTCCGGGAAGCTCTTGGAACAGACCGGCTGAGAGGTGAGAGATGACGGGCGCTCGGGCCTCAGTTGTAAAGGGAAGCCAGAGAGAAGTGGATGGACGTGGCCGTGGGTTGATCTGACAGCGGGGCTGTAGGGAGGAGGCGGGAGCCGATGTCCCAGCTAGAAAGGGAACGCACAGGAGAAGCAGGTTTGGTGCTCAGGACTTCGCGTTGGCCCTGTGGAGTGTGCGTGGCTGTAGAAACACGTAGACGGCCGTGTGGACGGATGGGTAGTGCGGAGAGCAGTCTCGGGTCCACAGAGCAATTTGCGCGTCACCTGTATCCCTGCGGAAGTTGACGTCAGGGCAGCAGTGAGGAGGAAAAAGAAGAGAGCTGAAGGCAGAAAAGAAAGGAGTACTTGGATAGTCACCTTCTTTAGGGCAGGGGGCCAGGATTCTCTTCTTTATGTCGGGCGTGATGCCGGCGCTTAATAGGTGTTTGTTCAATGCTTTTCCAAAGCAATTTTATTATTCTTACGGCAGCACACGTCGCTGGGAAAAGAAGTGGGCTCTGACCCTTAATGGAAACATTTTGAATAGACTAAGTCCTCTTATGTCAGATGTTAATGAGGAATTAGAAAGGAACAGATAAGCTAAAGAGTCTTTTAGCAAAATGGTAAGACAGAGCATGTTCTCGTGTTTTACAGGGAAAGACAAAAGGCTGTCAGTGTGTTCTAGATCTTAAGTAGAGACTTAAGTGTTTCTTTTCGTTGAGGGTGTTTTAAAATATGGAGCTTATTACATAAAACTTAATGTGATTAGTTGATTAGATATGTGCTAATAATTTTCTATTTGATTAAAATGGTGTATTTTTTAGATTTGCACATCCCTAGAAATTTATGACAATTTTTTGCACGTTTTAGCTATCTCAGTTTACACAAAGTGTAGTCTAGGGCTGTCTCCCAGCCTCTTAGTTTTGAGCAAGTCCATAGCCTTGGTTTCATTTGAAGGTTTTGTCTTAGCTTGCTTGCTTGCTTTCTTCCTTTCTTTCCTTTCTTTTCTTTTTTTGGACAAAATAAAACCAGAATAAATTCTTATCTATAAGTTCACAATTGTGTGCATATAAAATAATTTCTCTGTTTTGTTCCAGGCTGAATTCATTCACGGTATAGTTCTAGCCCATTTGATGGCAAAGGATTTAGTTAAATACAAAGTTAAAATTAGTCTGGCTTGTTTATAATGTAACTTTCTGTGAACTTCAACTCCGTTATTCAGTACATCGAGAGTTTGTGTCGGTTTTAACTGTACAAGTAATGCCATGACAGCAATGATAATACATTTGTTCAGTGCTTTCAAATATACTTAGAGCTTTCGTGACACACGACTTTCTTTAGTCCTCCCAATAAACACGTGAAGTGGGAGTGTTATTATTGTTAGTTTGCTGATGAGAATCTGATGTTTGTAAAGTTTTGTAACCTAATCCCGCTTGGAAGCCACAGAGCTGGACTTGAGGCCAAAACTTCACGCTCCAGGTCGGAGATCTTTCTGGTTAAATGTGCCACCAAGAGAAAGGGAACTGAGCAACCACATGATGAGTGTTGCTGTCCCAAGTGAGCTAATAAAACAGGATATGCGAAGCCGTTATGTGTTTTTCTGCAGTCACCAAATGGTAGGCGGCGTCTTTGCTGTCCACGTTCCTATGTGGTAATCAGCCCCGCCGCACAGGTGAAGAGCGGGAAGAGGTGGCCGCGTGTTCCCGGTGGCAGAGCAGGGAGCTGGCGCTGGGAGGACCAGCTAATTGAGTGCTCTGCCTGGTGGACTCGGTGCTCTTTTCCCTTCTCTAGGGAGACAGGCGGGGAAACTGAGACACAGATTGACTCCTTGCTGTTTCCTTCGTGGCAGGTGCAGTTTGATGAGCGGGAGGACTCCAAGTCCTGCACCATCGTCATCAACGACGATGACGTGTTCGAGGGCCCTGAGAGCTTCGCCGTGGAGCTCAGCATGCCAGCATACGCCCTGCTGGGGGAGTTCACCCAGGCAAAGGTCGTCATCCATGACAGCGAGGACGAGCCCACCTTAGAGTTTGACAAGAAGACCTACCGGGTCAACGAGAGCGCCGGTTTTCTGTACGCACCTGTTGAAAGAAAAGGTCTGTTGATGTCAAAGGTGACAAGGAGCTACAGTAATGGCTAAGGTTTATCGAGTTCCTTTTATGCACCAAACACTCGTGTGTGTATTTACTCGTGTATGTGAGTACTTTACCTGTATGGACTCCTTTAATCCTCCAAACAGCCCTAACGGTGGTTCTGCCCAGAGCGAGTGCTATCCGAAGTTCAGGTTGTTAGAGCTCCCGCATGTTCTTAAACTGGATTAGAAGACTGGTTATATTTAGCCTTGTAGATTATTCACGAGTCAGTATTCTCTATCAGTCACCCAACCCATAAAATACTCAGTAACCTTGGTCAAGGAGGGAAGTCACAGCTCGTAAGGACTGGCTTTCCATCTTCGTTCTTGGAAGACAGAAATGTGCTTCAGGGTTTCCCTGCCGGAGAGTCATATATAGGGCTCAGATGAAAAATAAACTGTGTGTAAGAAATAAAGGGGAATTCTGTTTTTGTTTTGTTTTTACTTGACACGTGATAATTGTACATGTTTATAAAAGGGTAATTCGTGAGGGGTTGAAATTCAAAACAAAAATCATGGATTTGTAATTGTGCAAAATTGAGAAAATTTAAAACACATGGAAATTAAACCCGCATTCAGAGCTACGTGACTGTAATGATGTCAGGTTTCTTTAGTGAACCTGCCAGCCGGGTGTGAGTGTAGCGAATACTGCAGGTAGCACAAACCCTGGCGATGCCACTCGGAAAACAAGCCCCGCTGATTGCTCGGGGCCACCAAGCCAGGCCCAGAACAGGCTGTCACCGAGGGAAGTGGCAACACTAATAAGTAAAGTCATTTGCACTGAGAAACAGATTTTATTTTGTTTTGTCTTTCTTTTTTTAAACCAGCATGTTTCTCTCTGGGAGTTAAAGTGCAGAAGTTTATTCAGGAAGGTGCTGAACTGTGCTCACAGCACTATCTTCAGGACACAATGACTTTGCTACTTAAAGTCCCAAATATGTCTCTTGTCTCTCCACCCACTGCGGTCGTCGATGGTGGGCGATGAGTCTTGTGAATTAACAGAGCACAAAATTCGCAAAATGGGAAATCCATTGTGGGCTGTTTGCTGAAGTATCTAGGGTGTGTTAAATCCTCGAGTGGTTTATACCCCAGGCTTAAAAGAAATTGCAATTTAGAAAGGTTCATGTCAGAGTCTGAACAGAAATAGTGATCGAATGTGTCAGAGGGAACCAACCTCGTTAAGTTACCAGGGACTGTTAAATGTGAGAAGCGCTCACGCGAATGCCTGGTTTTCTTGCCGTTTGTATTTCAGGAGATGCGAGCAGCGCCGTGTCTGTGGTTTGCTACACGGTTCCAAAGTCGGCCATGGGGAGTAGCCTCTATGCTCTAGAATCAGGCTCTGATTTTAAATCCAGGGGGGTGTCTGCCGAGAGTCGTGTCACATTCGGGCCTGGTGTCACCGTGTCTACCTGCGACGTCATGCTCATCGACGACAGCGAGTACGAAGAGGAAGAGGAGTTCGAGATTGCCCTGGCACACGCTTCCGACAACGCCCGCATCGGAAGGGTGGCAACAGCCAAGGTGCTCATTCGCGGCCCCAACGATGCCTCCACCGTGTCCCTGGGCGACACAGCCTTCACAGTCAGCGAGGATGCAGGTAATGAGAGCTTCTCCAGGCTCCACCAGCCACCTCCTGATCCCGTTCTTGAATGATGTCCTCTTTAGATCTGAGAACGTCCTTAAGACGTCGAGAAACCATTACTGAGTGAAACCATTGTTGGTCTGAGGCGTTATACTAACATAACGCCAGGCACCGAGACCAACAATGGCAGGCAGGAAAATATAGTGAGTTCTTGCTCCGGTTGTCAGTGTCAGGCTTAGAGCTTCCTGGGCTGACCTGTGTGGTCCAGAGGAAGGGCCTGGCGCTGGGCATTTGGCTTATGAAGGAGGAGAACGTGATCGGTTGAGGATGGAGGTAAGTCATCAAACGTACCGCTACCTGCCGAAACAAACTGCAGAGTTTCGACGTCTTAACACAGTGGAACCTTCTCCTTCGTACGACAGCCCAGAGCGGCCAGTGGGCAGGTCTCCTCCCCTCTCGCAGCCCCGCAGGGTCTGGACGTCCTCTGCACGCCACCAGCGGACATCCTGAGTATCCGCTGACCTGAGCCTAATCAAGGCCTCCCGCCTCTTCAAAGGGGTTCAAAGGGGTTCCGAAGGATACCAGGGGCTGCTGTTTTTGAGCACGTCCTGAATGCCAGACACGGCACCGTGTGTGTTCCATGTACTCTCTCTCAATCTTCTGTGGACGAGAGAACGTTGCGTAGAAGATTCAGCTTTGTCTGGGGCTGGGTGAAAAAGAAAAGAAAACGTTATGTAGAAGAGCAAATGCAGGCCCAGAGAGGTCAACTAAATCATCAGAGAGGAAGCAGCTGATAAAATGGCAGAGCTGGAGCAGAACCCAGACCTTCCTGCTAAGCTGTGTTTCCTTTCCCAGACACCAAATGCCCAGCCAGGACTGCATGTCGCCTGCAGCGTATTTCATGTAAAATGTGGTGATTGGCAGGTTTCCATGGAGCTTTTCTCTGACCTTGACTGTGGAAATAGCCCGATATCTGTAGGACACCGCGAGGTATGGTGTTGCAGTGGACCGGAACACGGGCTTCATCCCTAAGATAAACAACAGCACGGCATGTGTGGTTTAAGTAACGACGTGTGCTCCGATGAAATAGGGAAATCGACCCAGTTAGGAGCTTTTAATTAGGAATGTTCAGCTTTTAATTAGGAATGTTCAGTGGAGTTACCTAGCTGGTTCCTCCTTAATTGGCTGTTTCCTAGCTCATCCCTGAGGCCCTAGTCTCTGCGTTTCTTCTCCCTAAATCGGCTTGAGATGTTTTCCAGTGGACCCTTCCCCGCCCCCGAAGTGCATTGTTCTCCTGTGAGACCACAAGAATGTTTTCCCCAGAGCTCCCTCTGGCACCACCTCCAGGAAGCCCTCTTCTGGGTCTCTGCTTAGTCCTAGTGTCAGTGCCAAGCAGGGTGGTGACACCTCTCAGGCCTCCTCAGAAGGGCCTGGGCGCCCCAGTCACTAAGGTGGCACCGGACAAGCTGAGGCGGTAAAGCCGTCACAACCTCAGTGAGGGACAGCGCTGGTTTCTGGCTCAAGGTTGACCGTGAAAATCTCTGTTGATCGTAATGCAGGTACAGTGAAGATCCCGGTTATCCGCCACGGTACCGACCTGTCCACCTTCACGTCCGTCTGGTGTGCGACGCGGCCCTCGGACCCAGCTTCTGCCACTCCAGGAGTCGACTACGTTCCCAGCTCCCGGAAGGTGGAATTTGGGCCTGGAGTCACGGAACAGGTGTGTAGTCAGCAGTCAAAGCCCCGCAAAGTCACGGGCCAGTGGGTCTGTGAGTGTCGTCTTCAGTCTGTTTTCCAAGCTCTCTTGAGGACGCCAAACTCCCCTCGTGACATCACCGTCTTTCCCTTCTTTAAACACATAAACTTGCAAACAGGAGAACAGACTTCAGAGGGGCCTTCTATTAACTCCCCAAGTGGCATCTTTGGCATCAAATACCCAGCATTGCAGATTTAGGATAGAAGCTTCTCTTGCTTGATGTGAACGTCTGGAGACAAACTCCTAGGAGCGTGTAATAAAGAGAGTGTCATTTTGTGGATTTTCAAAACCGTCCCGTAAGACACCAAAGCGAGGCAAGCTGCCACCTCTGCCCTGTTCTCCCAAAGGCAAACGGGTGTTGGGTGTTGAGTCCGCTGTGGAGTTTGCTCTGGTTTCTCTTCCAGTACTGCGCCTTGACCGTCCTGGATGACACTCAGTACCCGGTAATCGAGGGGCTGGAGACGTTCGTGGTTTTCCTCAGCTCAGCACAAGGGGCCGAACTGACCAAGCCCTTCCAGGCTGTCGTCGCCATTAACGACACGTTCCAAGATGGTAAGAGATCGGGGTGCTAGCTGGCGGCTCCAAAGGTATTTCTATTTCTTTACCTTCCGCGTGGCTCCATTAGAAAATGAGAAGATCTGGCAGCAAAACCCGCAGCCCCTTAAGCAGAGGCTGCCCTTCCCTCGTCCCCCAGCTCCCCACTCCTCCCTGTTGTCTCCGCGGCCCCAGGACCAACACGAGTGGCCGTTCGTCATCAGACTTTCACTGCTGTTTTCCTTATCACGGCCCCAAGAGCAAAGGAAAGTCTCCGTTCCAAGTCACTATCAAATTTTTTCTTACACCTGTCCCGTTTTTTTACGTACATTTCCTGCCTGTGTTTGAGATGGTGACTGTGTCTTGAACTCGAATAAAGACGGGTATAAAATTGGGTTATTCTGTTTCATCAGCACCAGGCTCCTAGTGAAAGCCACTTCCCACCTGGGATTTGCAGCCTGCCCTGACTGTTGGTGGCTGCTGGGGCGGACGGGGCTGGGACCACCGCACTCCTCTGTCTCCCATCCACGGAGCTCCCTCCCTCGTCTGCCCACCCAGTGCCCAGCATGCAGTTTGCCAGGGACCTGCTCCTGGTGCGGGAGAAGGAGCGGGTGCTGGACGTCCCCGTCGTGCGGAGCGGGGACCTGAGCTACACGTCCTCGGTGAGGTGCTACACGCAGAGCCACTCTGCTCAGGCCGCGGAGGACTTTGAAGAGAGACGAAATGCAGACTCTTCACGGATCACGTTTCTGAAAGGGGAGAAAGTAAGTGGATTCTTGGGGGCCCAAAGACGGGCTTCTCTTCTTCCTTGTCGCCTTCATCTGTCCGCAGGGAAGTGGTGTAGACAAATTCCGAAAATTCTCAGAATTTCCTCATTAAAGTTGACCCTTGAATAATGCAGGGGCCAAGGACACTGAGCCCCGATGCAGTCAAAAATTTGTGACTGGGCTGGGAGCAGTGGCTCACGCCTGTAATCCTAGCACTCTGGGAGACCGAGGCGGGTGGATCGTTTGAGCTCAGGAGTTCTGAGCAAGAGCGAGACCCTGTCTCTACTAAAAAAAGAAAGAAATTGGCTGGACAACTAAAAATATATAGAAAAAATTAGCCGCACATGGAGGCGCACGCCTATAGTCCCAGCTACCCGGGAGGCTGAGACAGGAGGATCGCTTGAGCCCAGGAGTTTGAGGTTGCTGTGAGCAAGGCTGACACCACAGCACTCTAGCCAGGGCAACAGAGTAAGACTCTGTCTCCAAAAAAAAAAAAAGAAAAAAAGAAAAAGCTATGCTAGAATACCTTCCAGAATGTCACTGGAAGTGCCAGAGGGTTGCTGTAACCCTGTAGCCTCTCTTTCACTTGTCACTATTCATCTTTTGAATTTTTGCCTATTTAATACATACAAAGTTATATCTCATTTTAATTTGTGTTTCTCTACTTACTAATGTTTTATATGCCTGCTAGCTTGTTGGATTTCCAATAAGCTTAGAAGCTTACTTTTATTACCCTTTGTTCCTTATTTTATTGTATTATCTTTTTCTCGCTGATTTGCAGTACTCTCTTGTATGTCCTAAATATTAATTCCTTGCTAGTTTTTATTGGAAACATCTTTTCTTTTTCTGCCACTTATCTTTTACCTTTGACTATAGTGTTCTTAGTTGAACAGAAATCTTCAATTTTGATATAGTCAAATTTTTGCCTTATGATTAGACGTTTTGAAGTTTAGCAAAAGAAGACATTCCTCATTGCAGATCATCCCAGATTTTTCCTCTGTTCATCTTTATAATCAAAAAAAGAATGATAGCTTCCTTCTTGGGGGCTCCCATGACATTGACACACCCATGACTCACAAAGACCTGTCTTGGTTATGTACTTTATAGGAATTTTACTGGTGGCAGGTTGAAACGTGTGTTTTAAAACACATACAAACACTACAGGCACAATCTTCAGCTTTGAGTCTACATGTCTGTATTTGTTTTAAGTTCAAAAGAGGATTCTCTGCCTAGCCAAGAGTTAGTTTTTAATTTAATAAAGTTATAAAGAAGATACAGCATATACTAGTCTGTGTGTTACCCACATGACAATCTATTATTATTTCCAAGCACATTTTGAAATCTTCATTTTCTTTGGCTTGCTAAGCATGTGTTTCTGGAACTTGTCATTCACTAAAATGTTTTTTTTTATTTTTTAAGATCTGAAGAGTCACTGCTAAATTTATGCTTTCCATGAGGAATTCTTGTTGTAAGAAAGATATGGTAGGAAAAAAAAAGAAACCCACAAAATTCTTCAGGGTCTTAAAACTGGTTAGCAAGTCACATATAAATGTTCGCAGGGCTGTTTTCCTACCATCTGATATAACTTAGGAAGTCTGGGAGTGAGACTTCTCTCTGCTCACATCTCCTTTGCAACACTGTCAGATAGTGAATTTAAAACGGTCCAACTAAAAATATCCAACTTCACATAACTCTGCTGTTGAGGCTGCTATGTTATCCAAAATGTTGTGGCCTTATTTTACATTTTCTCAAAAATACAACCCCCAGTAGAGAAAATTTCATTTGAGAAACATCTGATTTCTTTCCATCGAGCAGGGATTTGGACTGTGTTCTCAGACTCTCAGTACTCAGCAGTTTTCAGGTGAGAGGCCATTCGGCGGCAGATTTGAGAATTCTTCAGCATTCAAAGGCATCTTCAGCCTAACATAAAGCCCTCTGAGTTCCTTATGAGACTATTCAACACACACCTGTTCTACAGGTGTTTTCCAGTGAGTCGTTTCATGGATTTTGTTTTCCATAACTCATCACCAGTAATTCAAAATGGGTTGGGATGTTCTAATACGAGTCTTCACATGTAGGTAGGTCCCACTCAGGCATGAACTGTTCAGTTTAAACATTCTATTTTATGAACAAAACCTTTTGAATTTGTGTTAACTCTGATTCTGCAAAGAAGAAATATCATTTTCTAGGCAAACCAAGCACCTTACTGATATCTTGCTACAGATTTTAGTTTATCTTGTGCCCTGGGCTCTCTCTAGGTGAAGAACTGCACTGTCTACGTCCACGACGACTCCGTGTTTGAGCCGGAGGAACAGTTCAGGCTCTACCTGGGCCACCCTCTTGGGAACCACTGGAGCGGAGCCAAAATTGGAAAGAATAACGTGGCCACCATCACCATATCCAACGACGAAGACGGTAACAGAAGAAATTGCCATTAATTGCTCTTGGGTCGATGGACTATAAACTAATATTTTATAATATTAATAATGTACTTATTAGTGTTTTGGAAAATGAAAGTGCTGTAAGAGTGCCTACTGACAATAGTCTCTGAGTATTTGTAGAAAATGTTAGCAGCAAATGATCACCCGCTACAGAGTGACAGTAAGTTCATAGGTATTTTTAATCTTATTATTTGCTGCCACATTGCCAAGAGATAAGGAAGGAGTATGGTTAAAAGCTAGGACAGAAATGCTAAGACAGAGAATTGAAACTATTTAAGTCACTACAGTTCAGGAGTAGGACTGGAAATATTATACAGTCAAAATTAGTTGAATCCAATGAACTGATTCAAAACACTTCCACCTTTCTGGAAAAGTCTAACTTCTCAGCTTTCTTCTCTCTAATGGATTTGGCCTACAAACCTAGAAAAATTTAAACTCTGTAGTCAAGTGTTGGCAAAGAATGACCCAGGCACCAGGGAAGACAAAACCTATTTCAAATTGGGACATAATTGTTTTACTAAAATAGCTATTTTAATAAACGAATAGATGGTATAGCAAATAGTAATAGCTGTTTTTATTGAATATTTGCTGTTCACCAAGAACCATACCAACCATTTTATATTATTTCATTCGATCTGGACAGTAATCCCTTGAGGTAGGTGTTATTATCCTTGTACAGTAAGTGGAGAAACTGAACCTCAGCAAAGCTAAATAATTTGCATTCTTAGTTACAGGAAATAGCAAAGCTGGATAAACCTTATTTTATCTGGATAAACCTTATTTTATCTGATTCTAAAATCGACACTCATAACTACCACGAGAGTCAGGGAGACTCTTAGGGTTTCTAATGGAAAATCAGGAGCTAACATTGGTTGGAATAAGAAAAGCCAGTCTTACGGTCGAATTAGTCCTTTACCCAAGGAAACTCAGGTTCAAGCCCCAAAGCGAACTTCTCCCAGGCACATGGAAAACCCAGTGGTCGAGGCTCGGAGAGTTAACAAATTCACACTGTGGTACGGTGACCCTCCCAGGCTTCTTATTACAAACTATAAAGTCTCAAATGAGGTTTATCTTCTACAATTAGAAAGATTTGACTTTCTAAAAGGGAACGAGAAGGAAACAAACAAAGTTTAGAAATTTCTGCAATATTCTATCATAAAAATGGTATAAAATTTGTAATTACTCTCGATTTTCCCATCTTTTTATCTCAGTCTCTCTAGCACCCACCACTCCACCCTTCCCCATGAGATATAATAGGAAAGAGGGCATGATTTGAATATTCTGGTAAAAATTAATATATTATTAATAATTTCCTAGCGAGGGAAGGGGGTAAACTCACAACTAATGGACGTGGTGAGCATTGTATAGGGGAAGGGCATGCCTCTAATCCTTGCTTGGGTGAGACAAAGACATAAAATGTAACCAAAGTGTTTGTACCCTCATAATATCCTGAAATAAAAATTAAAAAAAAATTTCCTAGCAATGAGAATAGTACCTTGAACCAGATTGCATTAGGAAGTCTTGTGTTCCTGAATTATCCTGAATTATTAGCCAATCAGTGAACGTAGCCATACTTGGCTGTACAGCTTGTGAGAAGTCAGGAAAAGCTGAGGATGGAGGGGTGAGAGCACTGGGCAGGAGTGTCCAGAAGACCAGAGATGAGAGAGGGACGTGGTCAATTTAAGTAGTATGTAAATGAGTTAAATTATAAGCCTTAGAAATTCCTATCTGAGAAATGAAAAGTTGATTGATGTGATAAACATTTATCAAAGGCCTACTATGTCTCAGGACCTTGATACATTATATAAAATTTTAAAACCTTCAGTGAATTAGATGCCAAGATGGGAACTTGAACGTCGTGCATTTCAAAGTCTCTAAAAACATTTCCCCAATTTTATTGCTTTTCATAAGGAACATGTGAGAAATAACTCCTACGGGATCACAAATAGATTTATTTTTCCAAACATTGCTTGGTGGTAAACACTGATTGAGTTTTACGGCTGCAAGCCATTTTGCCTCTGTGCTGTTAACTGATGTGAACACTTCCCTCTTTCCATAATAAGGTGTTTTCCTGGGAGTCTGGATCCTTTGGGCCATTCTAACTCACTCTGGTTTTCCCGACCGTGTTTCCTTAGCGCCCACCATTGAATTCGAAGAAGCTGCATACCAAGTTCGGGAACCTGCCGGGCCGGATGCGGTCGCAGTTCTGAACATCAAGGTGATCCGCAGAGGGGATCAGAACAGGACCTCCAAGATCCGCTGCAGCACGCGGGATGGGTCTGCCCAGTCCGGCGTGGATTATTACCCAAAGAGCCGGATCTTGAAGTTCAGTCCTGGTAAATGAACGCCAGCCCTAGTCTGCGGATTCTGTTTAGTAGAGAGGTGGATGTCCTGTATTTGAAGAGAGGAGTGAGCAGAGAAACAGAAAAGGAAAACAGTAGTTCCAAGAGCATAAAGCATTTGTTAAGCACGCATTTGAGACCAAAAGTAAAATTTTTAATTAGTAAAAATGGCGGGGAAAAAACAGGGTACTTCAGAACGTGCTAGGCATTTTGGTTCATTTAAAAGGATTTTTTGTCAGCCTAAAATTTAATTGAATTGATAGTTGAAAAGAAAAGAAAAGAAAAGATAGTAATCCCCTCTGGGGATTACTGAATCTGGAAGGCACAGTCTCTGTGCGCAGGTGGTTTAACATCTCCTGGGACACAGGATACCCCATTATGGGCTTTCTGCAAAAGCTTTATCTCAGAGAGAGATACGGAGATGAGTCAGGGAAAAGAGAGAGATGGGATTCCAGCCACAACTCGCTAGCTAACTATTTAATGTATTAATTTGATGGGGGGAGTGAGACAGGAAAAGGGGTTAAATTGTATGCTCAGAACTTTCTGGAGCAGTGTAAAGTGAAAAGGCTGGTGTAGACCCTGGCACCATTTGCAGAGTAGCCAGAGGTGGGCAACTGCGTCAGGACTGCTCAGAGAGGTCTTGGCAAGTGCAGGGAGAAAACGACTCCCTCCACAATGACGGGGCTGGAGGCTGGGGCTCTGTCTATGTTTTTCCCACCTCACTTTAAAGGGTTTTCAGCTGAATCCTATGTGTGTCTGATTGATGTCTCCTAGAAAGGGAGATGCCCTTCCTCCACACCTGCGCAGAGAGCTGTCTTTGTTCCTTTTCTGCTTAAGGATATGGGGGAAGATAGGTCTGGAAGTAGGGACCTAGCCCAGATGTTTGCAGGAGAGGAGGAAGGGACCTTAACTCCACCAGGAGAACCATTTTGCAGGAAAGGAAGCAGGTCTCTCCGGCTGGAGCCCTAACCCCTTCCAGGCCACTGACCGTCCACGTCACTGTCTTTGTGGAGGGGGCCTGGCAGGTTAGCTCTGAGCTGCTGCTCCTCGGGGGGTAGCTTTGCAGGACATTTGTGCGTCTAAGCACCACAGCCAAACAGGAGCTCGTGAATGAGGTGTAAGAGGGAAAGAAAAATTAAGCAAAAAAAACTCGTAACCAGGGCGAAGTGTATTTTGGATCATAGATTTTTATTACTGCCAGCCAGTGTCGGACAGGGACCATTAATCCTCATATGGGGCTGAATAGTAAATCTGCACCGAGCTTCTGCCACACGTGGAATGTGGTCTGTGAAACAGACTCCTCACGGGAGATGGGCTACGCGATGAGCCACCACATCTGTAGAAAACCCCTAAACAGAAAGGGCGTGTTTTAACATGACCGTGGGGCCCACCTGCACCCTCCTGGCTGTGCCCCTCATGAGGCCTTTGTTCTCTTTTCGTTCTGTCCTTGGCGAAGGTGTGGACCACGTCTTTTTTAAAGTGGAGATCCTGTCCAACGAGGACCGGGAATGGCATGAGTCTTTCTCTCTGGTCCTTGGCCCGGATGACCCCGTGGAAGCGGTTCTCGGGGATGTGACCACAGCCACCGTGACAATCCTGGACCAGGAGGCAGCAGGGAGCCTCATATTGCCAGCTCCGCCCGTGGTGAGTTGCTCGGCCTGCAGGGTTGGCGCTCTTGTCTCCGCGAATACGAGATGAGACCCCGAGAGAAGTGGGACTTCCGGAGCTCGTCTGTTTGTTCTTCTAATACCACGTTCTCGACCTCGAGCAATCTTGTCCCCTCTCTCCCCATCTGGGGCACATCTGGCAGTGTCTGGACACATCTTTGTTGTTACAACTATCATACTGGGTTTTGTTGGGCAGAAGCCAGGGTTGCTGCTAAACGTCCTACGATGCAGGAGACAGTCCCCGGCAACAAAAAGAATTATTTGGCGTAGATGTCAGTAGTGCTGAGGGTGAGAAACCCTGCTCTGACCTAAGGGTAAAACCAAGTCACATGGATACCTCAGTCTGATAAAGACAGAGAGTGTAGCACAACCGATCTCATCTCTTTGGTGGGACCCAGGAGAGTGAGAAAGTAATTCTGCCTCATCTCAAATACGCCACACACAGAACTGAGTATCTGCAGAAATGAGTCCTGTGTTTTCTGGTTTGAAATGAACAGAGTGAATGCACTGTCTTTAGAGTTAAAAGGGAAATGGCCGGAGGTTGCCAGGGGAAATTGAACCCTGATAGGGAAGCAGTCAGAACAAGCCATCTCACCTCGCCGAACTAGTGTCTGATGTATTAGAAGAGGAGGATTATTTCAAAACGGGTCTCTCTTTGACCATGGAAGAAATACACCGGCTCTGCTTACTCTTAGTTTGTCTAATGTACTACCTCCTGCCTTTAACAGTTTAATGCAACTTCAAACCGGCAGCTGCCGTTCATGATACAGCCCTAGTTCCGCGTGCAGCAAAATGAAAGCGTTCTCACACGAGCGATAGTGCTCTTGTTTAGGTACGCGAGTAACAGAATAGCAAAGCTGTTAGCCCAGGCGGTAGGAGAATCTCCTCCACCACTGAAGAGCTGCAGTGTCTTTTAGGGATACCTGGCAAAAAAATTGTGAAAACTTCTCTTGTTATAGGGTAGAGAATCCCTAGATGTTGAGAGATCCCACAGGCCTCTGGGGAAGGGCACCGTGGTTTTCTGACCTCCCTGACACCCAGCCTGCGCTGAAGCTTTGCCGTTTCACAGGTGGTCACACTTGCTGACTATGACCACGTGGAAGAAGTCACCAAGGAAGGAGCCAGGAAGGCCCCCTCCCCAGGCTACCCGCTGGTCTGCGTCACGCCCTGTGACCCTCACTTCCCCAGGTACGCCGTCACCAAGGAGCGCTGCCGCGAGGCCGGCATCAACCAGACATCCGTGCAGTTCAGCTGGGAGGTGGCTGCCCCCACCGACGGCAACGGGGCCCGATCTCCCTTTGAAACCGTCACCGACAACACACCGTTCACCAGCGTCAGCCACATGGTAGGTCTGGAGTCTGGGCCTGGCCGGGGAGGGAGAGGACCAGCATTGCTCTTTGTGACTCAGACTCTAGCAAATTCTTCAAGGTCTGTGCACGGCACTTGGAATTTTCAAAACAGCAGGTAGACACGGTACACACACAGTCTGTTTATTCTTGTGTGTGAGGAAAGGTGATACAGCGTGGTAGAAAGAGACCTAAGCTAGAAGGCAGAAGCCTGTTTACAAATACTGATTCTGTCTGTTTCTTTTAACTAAGTGATGTTAAAAGGTCACCTAACCTCTCTGAGTCTCAATCTCCAGATCTGCAAAATAATACTTCTCCTTAGACACCACAACAAGGTCATTGGCAGACGTGACCTATAAATGATCAAATAAGCTGAAGATTCCAGGCAGATACCATTGATTACTGTTTCTATTCATGGATCTTCAATCACTCAGTGATTATTAGTGTATGCACTCCTTAAGGACATCCACATTTGTACCATGTGGTAGAAATGGGGCCCAAATGGCCAGCATGTTGATGGCACGTAGTAGGGACCAATTGCTAAATAAAGGAATAGAGTGTTGATTGGAGTGGTCACCATTTTACAAATCCTTGTGGGAGGTCACGGAAAAGTTGACAAGCTGCTGTCCTCAGAGAGCTTGGAGACCAGCGTTTCCACTGATCGTAAGAGCGCTACTAGCAGTGATGTTTCCCCAAACTTAGGAAAGAGTCCAGAATAGTCCTCCACAGCGATTCTCCATGTTGCATGGATGAAGTTTGTTCTCTGTTGAAAGAGAACCGAGAGCCACTGAGGTTCAAGCTCAGCATGGTGCACGGCAGTGCAGCGAGCATTCCACCATGTTCGACTGAAATGAGTTCACTGCATAGTTCCAGAAATTTCTTCCAGACTGAATTTCTCTGGATTTTTCTGTGTGTTGCACAGTTTGTTCCCACTGTGGCGAGAGCTTTGCTGGAGTGGCACGTTAACTCAGGAAAGCCACGAGACACAGACGGGAGGCTTTGGATGAAGCAAGGTCACTTGTACCCATTGTCCTTGGCACAGCTTATCCAGAAAGGCTAGAAGATCGATTCTTTTGCAGCATACCCTAACTCAAATTTAAATCATCTTTATTATTAAAAAATCAAAATGGCAAGAATTAACAACTTAATGTTTCACAAGAATCTATTTTTCTGTTCAACAAAACTGTAAAGGAGGTTTGGTCTGATTGGGGCCAAATACATGCATTTAGCAGATCCCAAATTTACGATTTTATGCTTCAGTTTTCCTCCTCACAGTGAATTGATGACTAATACTCTTTACCCTAGTTTCCTGTGCTTTATCTTTATTTCTTCAATTATTTAGTTAATACCCTTGTATTATATGCATTTTTGTAAGATACCACAAATCCCTTCTGGACCAAGTTCGTGTGTATATAAATAAATAAAGCGTTGGCAGCTAATTAAAAAAAAGTTTAATGGAAAAATCTTCTTTAATTTTTAATGAACTTCAGTGAAAATTGTTTTTATGGGTAGAATTTATACGTTTGCATGATTGCTTCGTGGGAGGTCTAGGACACACAGAACAACTGATTAATTTTTCCTGTGACGTACCTCCCTGTGTGTGTGCACACCTGACCTGAAGAGTCCTGCTGACCTCCTGTTGCCTCTGCACAGATGAGTTAAGTGCTCCTATGGCTTCTGTGTGTCTGGAACCTGAAGGAATCTGTACAAAGACCTTCAAAGACCAGGAAGTGTCAGAGGCCAAGTTCTCAGCTTGAAGCCTTTGAGAGTGTGTGGTCGTGGGGGAGGGAACTGGGTGGAGAACTCGTGGGAAGGAAGCATCTCCCCTGTCTCCTGGCACCTGTTCTCAGCAGCTGTGACCTGGAGGGAGGCCAGTCGGTCTTGCTGGAAAGTCTGAAAACACAGGTGGGGCCGGGTACTGTGGTTCACGCCTGTAGTCCTAGCACTCTGGGAGGATCGTTTGAGCTCAGGAGTCCGAGACCAGCCTGAGCAAGAGCAAGACCCCGTCTCTACTAAAAATAGAAAGAAATTAATCGGACAAGTAAAAATATATAGAAAAAAAAATTAAGCAGGCACGGGGGTGCATGCCTGTAGTCCCAGCTGCTCAGGAGGCTGAGGCAGGAGGATCAGTTGAGCCCCGGAGTTTGAGGTCACTGTGAGCTAGGCTGATGCCACGGCACTCACTTTAGCCAGGGAACAGAGTGAGACTCTGTCTCTAAATCAATCAGTCAGTCAATCAATCACAGTTGGGTCGTCTTTACGCTGCACCTAGCGCAGGAAAGAACAAAGCCACTAACGGGAATCAGCCATCTTGCTCCGTGTGTCTCTGCTGCTTCCTTGTCCGTGTTGCTCCCTTAGGCTCCAAGTGCTCACTGCTCTGTCCCTAGCCCTGGTTCCTGGTTGGAAGTCAAGAGCGATGTGATTAATCTGGGACTAGAGTAGAAAATGCATGAATGGACAGACAGTGAATAAATGGATGGATGGGTGGTCTTCGCAGGTTACCTTGCAGCAGGCAGTGCAGGGAGCAGTTTCGGTGGGAATCTCACGTCTGGGGTGATCTGTTTTTCCCGGCAGGTCCTGGACAGCATTTACTTCAGCCGGAGGTTCCACGTACGCTGCGTGGCACAGGCCGTGGACAAGGTGGGCCATGCCGGGACCCCCTTACGGAGCAACATCGTCACCATCGGAACAGACAGCGCCATCTGCCACACCCCGGTGGTGGCCGGGACTTCCAGAGGCTTCCAGGCCCAGTCCTTCATCGCCACCTTGAAATACCTGGACGTCAAGCACAAGGAGCATCCGAACAGGTCAGGCGGCACCTCCCCACCGGAGGATGGGGCGAGTCTCGGGTGTCCTTCGTGTGTTTTCCAGGTAGGACAGAGCAGTGAGCGATGCTTCTGCAAAATAAAGATAGGGGCGATAAAGGCTTCAGAAAGAGTTTGAGTTCTTCAGAGGCCCCTTGGGGTCTGGCCCCTGCCTGTCTTCCTAGCTTCGTTTCCCTCGCGTTGGCATTTCCATCTGCCTGTCCACCCGCAGTGAATCACGGGTCACATCCCGAGGGCTCTGGACTCGTTCGGGCTGCATCCTTCCGCCACGCTGTACCCCAGCGACCTCACCTGCTTCCACGGGCTGTCATGAAATCCTGCTGTCCTGCAATACCCAGCTCATGGCATCTCTTCCAGGAATATTCTCGTCATCTCCCCAGTTTAATTTGGAGGCTCCTCCAGCTGCATAGAGCTCCTTTCAGAACATTATCATTCATTCTCTCTGCCCCCCATAGTAGACGCTAAGACTTTAAGGGCAGGGACCGTGATTATTCGTTTCACTTGTCCTCTGCCTACTACGGTGCTTCCTGACACCTAAGAGGCACTTGCTAAATATTTACTGAACAAGTGAGTGACAACGCTATATAAACCGTGAGCCACTGGACTTATTTTTCCCTGTGCCACCGTGATTTTGATGGGAGATGGATATTTTCATTTTTGCATAGCAAAAAATTTGCATATACCGTACATATTTATTAAACATCATAATATTTAAGCGTGTCCCTTAATGAACAACTGAGTTCAGAGAAATGGAGTCCTTTGCATGGGGAAAAAACCAGTTTTGAATGTTTTGCCAAGACCATAAAAATCCCTCTTTTTTCCTAACAGAATAAAATATATTTTTGCTAAAGAGCAATAACAGAAGTACCCAGGGTGCTACTGATGCCTTTCTAGAAAAAGGGTCCTCCTCTTCACACCAAGTTTCTGAGTCCTTTTAAAAATGCGACTCTCTGCTCAGAGAAACAAGCTATGTAAACTCAAAACACACTTTCAATAAACATGCTCAAAATTTAAACTAGTGCAATGAAAAAGCCGCAGCTCATAAATGTAGTTCTGTTGTATTGCAGTCTTCACCGACATTTACTAAGCTCGTATTTTATTTAGAATTGTACACTGTATGCTCTGGAGAAACAGAAGAAGTGAAGGAAATGTTTCTTGTCCTCATAGTGGAGAGGGAAGATAGACAAAGTCTGGGAACACATAAGAAATACCAACCAACATGGATAGGTCACAGATGTCCCAGTACAAAGGCTGCCTAAGTGCAGAGGGCACAGATCAGGGACGGCAGGCTGAGGCTGGTGAGGGCCGCCCACAGTGGCGTTGGTGGGACTTACAGGGAGAAGGAAGAGAGGCGGTGTTTCAGCTGGGGAGGCAGTGTGAGCGGCAGGATGCTGTGATTTCTAAGAGATTTGGCTTGGTGGAGAAATTGGCCGTAGACCTTAAAAGCTCAATTTGTTTGACTCAAACAAATACTTAAAAAGAAATATGAATGTCAACCCTCCCTAACTTCCACAGACATTCGCTGTCACAGAGCAGGAAGCAGCTTTAGCTCCTGGGGAAACGGGTTCCACTGAAAGCAAAAGAAAAGTTTAAAGTAATTTGTGGTTGTGACGTTACCTTTTCTTGCATAGAAAAAATAAAATCTGTGGTTCCTGATTGCTCTCAGTCCTGAGTCTAGAGGGTCTCTCGGAGCCGAAAACAACCCCGTATGTGCATCCACACCCTGTGTCCAGACAGAAATCCCACGTGGAAAGCTTCAGGAAAAAAATTGATGATTCATTGGTGGAGACAAGTTAGGTGGTGAGAAAGCAAAGCAGCCTACGGACTGTTTACAGCAGCAGCCTGACATTCATTTCTGCGCTTTCTCCCCCAGAATCCACATTTCGGTGCAGATCCCACACCAGGATGGAATGCTGCCCCTCGTCTCCACCCTGCCGCTGCACAACCTGCATTTTCTGTTATCCGAGTCCATCTACAGGCACCAGCACGTCTGTTCCAACTTGGTCACCACCCACGACCTGAGAGGCATCTCGGGTGAGTGGCGAGTTCAGAGCTGATCTTCCCGCGCCAGCCCCGTGCAGTGGCTTTCAGGACGTGGCCGGGTGAGGCGGGCTCTGCGTTTCATGTTTCCCCATCCTCAGAGTCCGCATGTTGGTGGTTTTCCTTCCTAGCAAGCTCCCAGACAGGCTGCTCACACAAGGGAGTGAACAGGAAAAAACAAGGACTTTGGAAGCAAACCGACGTAGGTTCAAATCCTTATTCCACTGTCTGCACAACTGAGCAAACACAGCTGACCTCTCCAAGCCAACGTTGTCTTAGGCATAACACAAGAACAGTGATTGCTACCAGTCCAGGTCAGGGTGAAATGCACTGACCTTTTTAAAGTACCTACCGCAGCCTGGCGCGGTGGCTCACGCCTGTAATCCCAGCACTCTGGGAGGCCGAGG
>CAUYSK010002193.1:0-13345 GCA_963575035.1 Avahi laniger
AAAAAAACAAAAATACTAATCCATGAGTCTAATCTGCTACTACTTTTTTACCCAGGCAGTGTCTACTTGCCCTTGGGGCAAGCAGTTGGAGATAAAATGCAAAGTGAAAGAAAGCAGTGTATTTGGAGGGGATTAGAAGGCCAAGCCTGGCATAAAAGCAGGTTTGGGAGATGCCTCTCACTGCAAATTCCCTGTTCCTGACCCCCCTGGACACCGTGGAGAGGGAGGTGTTGCCAGGGCCGCAGGCAGTGTGGGAGGAAAGCGAGACAGCGAGTTTGGCAGAGCGTCCCTGAGACGGGAGCTGCTCACAGGGGCCCGGGAAAGCAGCGAGGCCCGGGCTCTGGCCCACAGGCCTGTAGGGTAAGGCAGCCACAAAGCAGAAATGTACCCAGGCCTAAAACGGGCTCAGGGGACCCGCAGCCTCACAGCAGTTCAATAGAAAGAAGATGAGATGGCCACAGGCAGAAGTGGCTGGACAAAGGCCCCAGGCTCAAAAAAACATCGTGGTTGGCATCCAAGGCAACTAGCACTCAAGACTTATGCTGTCAGTAGGGATTTCCTTGTTCACTGAAATTTTAAATTTTAGAATATATGATGTCAAATTTTATTTATCATGGAGGCCAACTGGCCACTTTTCATACTTTCCTCTCAAAACATTTTGCATACACTTTCCCGTTGATTGGAAGAAATGACAAGTGAGATAGCTGCAATATTTTTTGCAATTCTCCTTTTAACAGAAATTAAGTGGCTTGACTGACATCACACAGCTGGCTGGAGGGCGAAGACCACAGCTGGGATGGACGCTCTCCAGCGTGGAGGGCTCTGCCCGAGGGGATGTGAGGAGGATTTTAAATGAAACAGAACACAATCCAATTGCGGCTTTAAAATCTTGATCTTTTTTTAAATGCCAGCTTCTAGCTCCAGAGAATACCAAAACATCAGGGAGAAGGACACTGTGGAATCGCCGTGCTGGCTACTTTCCGATGACATTTTCCTGGCTGTTGGACCTAGAAACAACCAAAAATAATTTGAGGAATGTGCTGAAATTATTTATCAGCCATCTACCAAGCCCACACTGTTGTAAAGGAAACAGGACTTGACACTGGGTATAGGTTAATGATACTAGAAGATTCCATTCCCGTGTACTATATTTCTAACATTTTTCTAAAATCGTCTGTCCCAAAACATAAACCATCTTGTTTTCTGGGCATGTTGTCAGGACAGGAAACTGAAGCACCAAATTTTCCTCCAAAAAAAAAGAAATACAAAATCCACATGAATAAAATACACTTGTAAAGAACTGAAATAAATAAGAGATAATAATAGCTAACATTTGAGTCCACAGTACAGGCCAAGCCCGGTTCTGTATATTTTACATGTATTAACTCAATCTGCACAATAACCCAATAAGATACTATTTTATCCCCATTTTACAGATGAGGAAACTCAGGGACAGAAGGGCTAAGGAGCCTGCCTGAGGTCACACTTAAAGGTGAAATGGGGACCCCACGCCAGCATCCGGCCTCCACAGTCTGTGCACTTAATCATTGCCTTTCACGCTTCAGAAAACTAGATCTGACAATGACGACGTCACTTCCTAAGTGAATTCACAGGTTTAATGTAGTAACAGGTAATACCGATGGCTACACTATAGACCGTAACAAATCATATTGAAATTCATCTAGAACAGTCAGTTTGATACATTATATAATTTTAAAATAATGATGACAGTCTTGTCAAATCACATTTTCAAACATGTTACCTAACAGCCATTTATCAAACTCCTGTGCTAACTGGGTTAAAATCGAAACCCACCTGGTGGCGGTTTAGAACAGAAATCCAGAAATGGCGCTATGGACTGAATGTTTGTGTCTCCCATACATTGAAACTTAATCCCCAATGTGATGATACTAGTGGGGAGGCCTTTGGGAGGTGATTAGGTCATGAAGGAAGAGCCCTCATGAATGGGATTAGTGCCCTTATAAAGGGGACCCCAGAGAGTTCATCCACTCTTTTCCCGCCGTGTGAGGATACAAGGAGAAGTTGGCCTTCTGCAACTTGGAAGAGGACCCTCACCAGAACCCAACCACGCCGGCATCCTGATCTCAGACTTCTAGCCTCTGAAAACGTGAGAAAGAAATTGCTGCTGTTTGTAAGCTACCCAGGCTATGGTATTTGTTATAGCAGCCCGAGCTGACCAAGACAAATGGATTCAATTTTTCATAAGTTCTTTGTTTCTAGTAAACCAGAAGTAACTTGGTAATGTAGTGCTGACTGCTGGGATTTTTTCAGCCAGGCCCTCTCTGGCCCATGGAAATGACCACATATTTTGGGGGGACTTCCCTTGCTTCAGAGACTACAGGACTTTCTATGCTCAAGGTCCAGTCTCCGCTCCTGTTGCAATAACAGAGAGAGGTCACCAGAGTTTCTCTGAGAAGCCCACACTTGGTCCAATGTAGAAGAGCTCATCAGTCCTCAAGGGCCCAGGCTGCCCCCAGATTTCCCAGAAACCAAGAGCTCTCCCAGACGGGCTCCCCAGGACACTTCCCTCCTCACCCATGGGGAGGACGGCCTTAGAGGCTGCTCCCCAAGCCTTGTTCACGGCCCAAAGCCCTTACCTCTGGCTTCTCCCTCCATTTCTGCTGGGTCCTCTCATTCCAGGCCGTACCTGTCAGAAGCTGTCAGGAGCCTCAAGAGAAGAAGAAAGAGCCATCAGAGGTCAGCTTACATTTTCCAGCTGAACACTGAATTCCTAAAAGAAAATCTCAACCTTCAGCCCTTCCCATCCCAGGAACTCCTGGCTGGAGAGCCCAGGACCCAACAAGGTACCTGACAGCTGCTGCCCAGTCTCTGAGAGAGAGACTCAGAGGGCATCAGAGCCCACGTGGCTACAGGGCCACACCGTGACTCCTCTCCACACCGCCCTGGAGAGCTCACCTTTCACGGCCGACTTGCAGCACTCTGTGGCAGGCCCTGGCAGGAACGAGTTGGAAGTTCCCCGGAAGCTGTTGTGCTTCTGAACCGACTCTTCCTTGGGAGAGGCAGGGACTCTGCCTCCTGGTCTGCAGCCATGGGTTCCGACAAAGTACATTAGGCCTCTCGTATATCCGGGACCAGCAGGGATTTAGCACTACCCAACTAGGGTCATTTTCACAAAAGAAATGTCCCTCAAGCTGACAAATCCCCCGAGTCTTCCTTGACATTGGGTTGTCTCAGGAACACAACAGCCCAGATGCCTTCCTCTTGCCCACCCACCCTGCTCACTCGCCGTCTCCACCCCCACCCCACCACCGCCACCAGAACAACAGTCCTCAGCGTCAACTAATCCCCTGGGCTGTTTCCCATGTTTTCCTGGGTTTACCTACACGCGTCTTCCTACGGAGGTCCCTTTGCCCCTTCAGGGTCTTAAGCTCTGCTCCGCTCAGAGAACATTAGCTAGTGGTCAGGAATATTGTGCCAAAGACTTTCTATTAATAGAAAGAGTTCACTGTTCGTGAACCCAGTTCCCTAGGCCCCCGGCCATGGGACGCGGGCTGTCACCTGCGTGGTAGATACCTTGGTTCACTTCTCATTCTCCACCCCCAGGGGGCAGGGCTCTTTCTTCACCTGTCGACTGCCAGGATGCAGGAGACTCTGTGGTACTAAACCGAGGGGACTTTTCCAGGCCCAACAACACGCGCTGGTGATTCTCCTCCAGAGATGGGGCCGTCTTCATCGGTGATCCCAACTGCCCCTCCTCCACGCCTCGTCTCCCTCCCAAGACTGACTTCATCTCAGAGTTCTGAGGAATTCACTTTCTAAGCAAGAAGTTCTCTGCCCTGTATCCTTGGCCAGAGGCCAAGTTCAGCCAGTTCTTGTCAGCTCCCAGCTGTGGGTAAGGGGACTGGGCAGCTGTTTGAAATGAAGTGACTTGGAGGGAGGTGACTTGATGAATGAGACCCAGCCCCCTCCCCTGGGCATCTGCTCCCCTGGGTCCTGGTTTGCCCTTTCCAGATGAAAGTCTCGTGCAGTAAGTCCTCCCGTGTCTTCCCCGCTGGCCCTGAACTTGGCAGGAGCCCTCTTGTTGTGCCTACTGCACCACCTGCTGCCTTCCACATGGGCTCTGCGTCAGAATCTCCAGTGTGATTCTGATGCCCAGCAGCTGACACCCTTTTTTTTTTTTTTTTTTTTCCTGGGGGCCAGCCCTGGTGTAGCAGAGTATCCAGACAGACAAAACCACAGCAGCCACATCCAGGCAGCAAATGTCACTGTGAGTTGTAAACCAGCCAGTTGGGACTCATTCCTCAGTTTCCCTTCATGGACATCCTAAAGAAGAAATTCCAGGATTTCAGACTCCTGGGGCCTTTAGTCACTGAACTCAGTGGCCTCACCTGGGCACCTGGCAGCTGCACCAAAACAATAAGCTTCTCAGGGGTGAGCCCCATCCACTCTGACACCATGCAACCACCACTGTCCCTTCGGTCTGGTTGTGGGCGAGTGTGCCCACCCAACACACTCCTCAACATCCTGCTCTGGGTCAGCAAGAAAACCATGAGGCACAAGTACAGAAAGAAGTAAAGGGAGAGGAGGCCACCGCCTCCCGCTGAATCTTGCTTAGGGCTCTAGGAAGAGATGGCCCAGAGTCAGAGGGTCAGAGGAGACCTTTCCTGCTATGGAGGTAATGGTTGGAATTCACAGAAACTCTCTGAACCTGAGCTTCCTCGATGATAGAAGGAGGACGTCTCTGAGTGCTCCTCTAGGGTAGACAAAATAATGCCCTCACCAAAGATGTCCATGTCCTACTCCCTAGAACCTGTGAATATGTTATGTTACGTGACAAGGGGGAATTAAAGCTGCAGATGGAATTTAGCTTGCTCATAGATTAACCTTGAAATCGGGAGGTTATCCTGGGTTAACCAGGTGAGTCTGTGGGGTGGGGTTATCCTGGGTTATCAGGTGAGCCTGTAGGGGAGACTATCCTGGGTTATCCAGGTGAGCCTGTGGTAACCGCAAGAGCCTTACAAGTGAGAGAGGAAGCCAGAGAAGTAGTCAGAGTGAGAGACTAGTTTGAAGATGCTGACTTTGAAGATTCAGGAAGAGGCCACGAGCCAATGGAGGCAGGGGGCTCTAGAAATGGCAAAGGCAAGAAAATGGTTCTGCCCTAGACCCTCATGAGGGAATGTAGCCTTGCGGACACTTTGATTTTAGTCCAGTGAGACACAGTTTGAACTTCTGGTCTCCAGAACTGTAAGATAATAAATTCATGTTGTTTTAACCCGTTTATCTTGTGGCAATTTGGTACCACAGCCACAGGGAACTAATCCACCCTCCATGCACACCAGCATTTCCATCAGCTTCACTCTTCTCACCACACTCCTCCTCCCCCGTCTCTGAGTCACGGTGCCCCCGGCATCAGCACCATTGTGGGGTCAGAATCCCAGCCTTGGTGCAGCCTCGTTTCAAATACTCTTATGCTCTAAAGAAACACAGGAGTATAACGTCCTATATTTGCGGAAGACCTTGCCATTTTTAAATCACCGTCATTCAAAAACAAAACGTTTTCTGAGTGTTCTCACGTCCCTGGGACTGAGCCAGTCCCCAGGGGCACAAAGACAAGTGGACATCACCCTTTCCCACCAGGAATTCACTGTCTAGTTGGAAAAAGAAACACAGAAGCAACGACCTGGAATCCTTGATGTTTCAGAAGTTAGGCTGCAGTCGGGGTAACCCGGGCTCTCTCTGTGCAAACAGCAAGAAGAGCAATGTTGATTAGCCACGTCTGCTTGCTCCTAGCGACAGCAGACATTGGAGCAGTGGCGGCGGGCTCACCATGGGGACCACCTGCTTGTGCATATGTGTTTGGGGTTTTTTTTTAAATCTAATAAATAATTCTGAGTCACAGCCGGGACGCTGGACCACTGAAGGATCTTTTCTTGTTTTACTTGCAAAGTGCTCTGCTCTGTGTACTTGTCTTTTGTTAGAGGTAGGGGGACAGTTCCCATCACAGGGAGTGCTGGAGAAGATCACAGCTTAAGAACAGAAGCATGAACAGTAAATATATCCTTTGCCTTGTGTCCCCTTTGCCTTTCCTGATTCTCGAAATGACATTTCAGACTCATGTATGTTTTTTATAAAAATAGATGGGACAAACTCAAGCTTGAATTGTTCCTTTTGGAGGGACCGGAGGGAGGAATCTGAGTAGGATTATCATTAGGATCTGAAAATAAATGTCCTGCACAGAGGACATACTGACCAATAAATTTAATTTTTTCCTCTCCTAAGGCAAATAGGCATACTTTTTGGATGGAATGTCTAAGAAACTCAAATTTTTAATGGCCTTGAGAGTCACCTGTTTCCACAATATGATAGGTATTTTTTGAAACTAGCCAGGTAAGACAGTGCATGTAGAGTTATGAGTCAGATTGACGAGATCAGAGCTACAATTGCTGTCCATAAACAGTTTTACAAGCGGGCAGTCTTCCCCACGTCCATTCTTTAGCCTGAGTTTCTAAACCATCTACATAAAGTATTGCCAAGACCCAGAAGACCCTGGTGGCTTCAAAGGTTCCAACATCGAACACTAGTCCTGGGACCTGAAACACAGAATGTCACTCATCGGTCAGTGGGCTCAGCCCGGAATTCTCACCCCTCATTCTTTCTAACTCTACTCTTGTTTCTTGGGTGGACCACTTCTTGATCCCAGCACACAATGCCTATGGGGCTTTGATGTGGCTGAGACATAATCCAAAAAAAGCACAAAGTTCCCAAGGCAAGAAATTTTAGAGGAAATCTGCTTCTAGGTGAACTAAATTCCTCATGTGTTCCCATAGAGACGCAATGCTTTGGGAGAGAATTTGAATAGCCAGTTGTTGATGCCAATCACTGCCACTTAGGAAGAGCTGGCAAAAGACATTCATAACAGTCACAAGAATAAAAACTTCCTGGTTACTTTCAAGTTTTCAGAGCATCTGTTAAAGCCAATAATGAAAGGTGTTGATGTCTGTCCTACTTTTGTACTACGTTATCTCCTATTTCCTTGCAGTCTCTATCCCTTGCCAACCATGTTGTTCACCAGTTGATCCCCAGGAGGACAGGGCAGTGGTTTCCCTCCCAACATGTCATTACTTTTCCCACTGAGCCCAGTGCTTCGTGGCATCCAGCCTCAGGGATATGCTTCTCCTGCAGTGATTCTGCCACTTCACTTTTCCTTTGAAAGACCATAGCCCTAACTCTCAAAGCAGCCAAGATTCTCTCCTTTCCCCTCACTTCATGCCCCCACAGGGCTCTTCATGTGTTTTATCCATCGTGGGGCAGTAGGCATAGAGTAATTCAGTTAATGCACCCAAACATGACAGTCCTACGCATGCCAGGTCTCAGTCAAACCACTAGCATGCTCACACCAGCAGCAACATACCAACTCATTTGCCATGCAGCCACATGATTTGCAAACACCATGGTCAAATCCAAGGACCCAAAGAAGTAAAGCACACAGGGTGGTCCTTGGCTCATCCTTGGGTAAAATGTAAACTCCAGTAGAAGATGGCATCGCTCCAGACTGAGGAATGGTGTGCAGCAGTGCGGGGTAGAGTCAGTGTGGGGGCAGGGGTGAGCCTTTCGACCTGGGCTGGCTGAAAACATTCTCATGAAGGAGGAAAGATATGATACGCATGTTATAGAAGGGAAGCATCTAAGTAACAGAGAACGGGGCAGGAGCTGAGAGTGCTTGCAGCATGTTCAACAACGTAGAAGACCTTTCCCGTGGGATTGGAGGGTGTGTGTAGGAGAGTGGGGAAATGGGATGTAAAAAAGATCATTGGGACCAGACTAAAGCTGAGCTAAAGACAGGACTTTGTTCTGTCAACTGTGGACATTGAAGGATTTGGAGGCAAGGGTGAGGTATTCCTGCTGAGTGAGGTTTAGGAAACATGACTCCACTTGGACTAGGGCAGGGGCGGGGGCAAGGGCAACATACATAACCTAAACATCTGTACCCCCATAATATGCTGAAATAAAAAAAAGAAAAAAGAAACATGACTCCAACAGGGTCATGGGATGGATGAGTGGATGGAAAGGTCTGAAGGCAGAGAGACTGTAGAGGGTTGAATGGTGACCCCCAAAATTTCATGTCTGCTCAGAACCTCAAAATGTAACCTTATTTGGAAATTGGGTCTTTGCAGGTGTTACTAGTTAAGATGAGGTCATTACTGGATTATGGTGGGCTCTAAATCCCATGGCTAGTATCCTTATAAGAAGAGGAGAGGACACATGAAGACATACACACTCACACCAAGAGAAGATTGCTATATGACAACAGAGCCAGAGATTGTCACCATGCATCTGCAAGCCAAGGAGGGCCAAGGGTTGCTGGCAGCCACCAGAAGCTAGGAGAGGGCACAGGATGGGTTCTCCCTAGAGCCCCCAGAAGAAACCACTCTGCTGGCATCTTGATTTCAAACTTCCGGCCTCTGGAACTGTGAGAGAATAAATTTCTGACACCCAGATTGTGGTAATTTGTTACAGAAACCCTCGGAAACTACTATAGAGACCAATAAAAAAAAATCCAGCTGGAGTACAGGCTACAGAAATAACAGCTGGAGACAAAAATAAGGCCTTGGAAAAAACAATTATTTGGAAAGAATAATCAATGGGAATTAATAACTGGGAGAACAAGCAAGCTGTAGGAGCAAGATATGCTCCAAATTCACAGAGAGTGGGGTGCCCATTTCACTCTGGGGCCAGCTCTCCAAGGTGTGAATTTCCAGGAAGCTTATGGGCCTCAAAGTTGCTCCTGGGGGACAGGAGCTAAATATGGATTCCCAAAGATGGAGTCAGACTGGAAGAAAGGCAAGGAGACATCTGGCAGCCCAAAGACAAGTAACTACTTATTAAAAACAAAATTATCTTATTTCTCTTTTTTGTTCCACATTCTTTGGGGAAGAATCTGTGTGTGTGTGTGTATGTGTGTGTGTCTCTCTCTCAGTAGAAATGGTAATGGTATCACCCCATACATTATTTAGCCACATGTCTTTTCATTTAATATTTCTTGAATACTTTTCTCTATCCAGGCTACTACTCTTCCAAAATACCCTTTAAACCAATGGTCCCCAACCTTCTTGGCACAAGGGACCAGTTTCACAGAAGACAATTTTTTCACTGGAGGGGTGAGGGGAGGCTGAGCTCAGGCGGTGATGCCAGCGATAGGGAGCAGCTGTAAATACAGATAAAGCTTCGTTCACTTGCGCTCACCAGCTACTCACCTCCCGCTGTGTGCACTCCCACTTCCTAGCTGTATGTGGATGGTTTTATATCTGGGTTCTCTGTTCTGTTCCATTTGGTCTATGTCTCTATTTTTGTGCCAATACCATGCTGTTTTGGTTACCATAGCCTTGCAGCATAGTTTGAAGTCTGGTAATGTGATGACTCCAGATTTGTTTTCTGTTTAAGATTGCTTTGGCTATTCGGGCTCTTTTCTGGTTCCAAACAAAGCATAGAAATTATTTTTTCTGGATCTGTGAAACATGACACTGGTCTTTTGATGGAGATTGCACTGAATCTATAAATCACTTTTGGTAGATGCATGATATGTTTTTCCATTTGTTTTTGTCATCTGTGATTTCTTTCCCCAGGATTTTGTAGTTCTTTGTAGAGATCTTTCACCTCCTTGGTTAAGTATCTTCCTAGGTATTTTATTTTCTTTGTAGCTATTGTGAATGGTATTGAATCTTTGATTTGATTCTCAGCTTGACTATTAGTGGTGTACAGGAATGCTACTGATTTGTGTACATTGATTTTGTAACCTGAGACTTTGTTGAATTTATGTAACAATTCTGGGAGTCTCTTGGTGGAAACTTTGGGGTTTTTTAGATATAAGATTGTATAATCAGCCAAAAGCAATAGTTTGAGCTTCTCTTTCCCAATTTGGATACCCTGGATTTCTTTCTCTTGCCTGATTGCTCTGGCTAGGACTTCCAGCACTATGTTGAATACAAGTGGTGACAACTGGCATCCTTGTCTTGTTCTAGTTCTTAGTGGGAATGTTTTCAACTTTTCCCCGTTCAGTATAATGTTGGCTATGGGGTTGTCACATATGGCTTTTATAATTTTGAGATATGTTCCTTCTATGCCTAGTTTGTTGAGGATTTTTTATCATGAAAGGGTCCTTAATTTTGTTGAATGCTTTTTCTGCATCTATTGAGATGATCGCACGATCTTTGTTTTTGCTTCTATTTATGTGTTGAATCACATTTATCAATTTATGTATATAGAAATTAAAGAAGCAGCACAAATTCCTATTTTATTAAGTTTTATTTAGTAAAAGACCAACAGTTACATTTTTAAAGGAAAGGATAACATTTTCATATTAAAAAAATTAAACTGCCTTTTTAAAGGGTCATTCCTCATGGGTTTTATTTAACTTTTATTACGTTATGCAATAACATAATACAGTACAGTAAATCATAACCATCCATAAAATATTTTTCCCACACTGTCATGAGAAAGAGGGAAATAACAAAACAAAAGCATTATCATAAATAATTTAGCAAAATGCTGTAATTGTATGGCCGGGGATCCACATATGTTTGGTTCAACTTGTTGCACTTTTCCCCTTCGACACCTATTATAACCTACAGCCACATCAGCTTCACTGATCTTAGAGTGATGCTCCTTAGGCTTGTCAACATTAATAATGAGATTCGGAAAATGTGACTAAGTATAGAGTTTATTTAAGCTCAAAGCTTGAGGATGGCCACACTGGAGGACAGATTTGAGTTGCCCTAAATGTACATTCCAATTAGCAGCAGTCACAAGTGGGATTTTAAGGAAAAAGGAAGAGGCAGTTCCTAAAGTGTTTACCAACAATTTATATTAAAATAACATAAGCTATTGATTGGCTATACATTGTTCTTATATCATAAATTCCAGGAACAAGACGATAACAGGTGAAGCAACTAGTCTGGAACAAAATACCTTTGACAATTGTCCCCCTGTGGGGTGGGGTGGGGGGCGTGACTGAGGTCCCATACTCATATCTCTCACTATTTCTCTTTTCTCATTTCTCCCCTTTTCATCAAGAACTTTCAAGGAACATCGTGGATGAACTCAAGCAGTTTTGGTTCCTTTTGTGCCCAGGAGTTAGTCCCATGTTGCTAGGAAGGCCATTCCTGGATGGCCCTGTCCCACGTGTCGGGGGAACAGAGGAGAGGGTGTGTCTCAGTGGGGAATACACTCCAAAAGATGTATTGGGATGGCATCGTAGGGTGGCAGAAATGAGACCTCAGTCGAATCACTGATTTATACAGCTGCTGTTGCTTATTGAATCATTTCTAATCTTCAGAATTCCATGAGTTCAGTTTATTCAGAAGAAGTAAAACAATGAGAGATACATAGAAATATAAGGATTAAAATTTTAAAAAACTATATGCCAGGATGAAAACACCCCTATCCCACTGGTGAGTCAGTTAAAAACATCATGAAGAAAATTAAAACCTAGTCCTTCTTTAGAGATTTGTAGCCAGGAAATAATTCAGAATTTAGTCCAAATTAGAATAATAAAAACTCTAAAACAATGTCCAGGGCTGGAATCTAATACCAGGCATGCTACAGTTTTCTTCTGAAACATAATTATTCTCCATCCAGTTCCTGTTTTCTAGCAAAGAGAAATCTTAGTAGGACCAATTTACTTGAAAAATAAGTTTTAGTATTATACTTGGCCTGATTATTTGCATAAAGTGCAACAAGAATACTGAATGGCCATATAGGCTCTTTTAAGTTGGGTTTGCTGGAACCTTTTTATAAGGAATCTCACATTAGACTTTTAAAAGCCTCTTCAGGGTAGAAAACCAAGACAAGGATTCACCGTCAGACTGTAATACATGTACAACTTGGGTGAATGCCTCTCTTTTCAAGGTTCCGAAATATCTAGAGGTTCCTGGGCCTGTCAGAAAGTGGCATTCCTTACTTACCACAAGGTCAGGGACCTTGAGAGGCAGCTACGTATTAGGCCTGTTTTTCCTAGAGGCTTTTTATCAGTTCTATAAAATCAACCTCAATTCCTCAGAGCAGTCTGGTCATTTCTGAAAATACGCCATTCCTGTCAAAGCTTTAGTAAAATTACCAGTGTCTCCAATGTACCTATGACAAAAGAAAACATACTCTTATTGAAGTTACACAAATAATTATATTGCCATAAAATAAGAATACTCACAAATAATTTCCAAATTCTGGAGAAATCAGGTAGAGAAAAAGGTAAATGTTATTAAACTGGCCTTTTACCTTCCGGTAGGGATCTGGCTGCTACGCAGTGTTAGTATCAGCTGCTCATGTGGAAGAGGGTGTTGCCGGACTCAGCCTCCAGTCTGGACCTTCCCTTTTGCATAAGGAGTTGGGGTGGGGGGAGTCCTGAGATTTTTATTTTCCTTTCCATTTGATAAAAAAAGACAAAACATAAAGATGTAATATAGAAATGATTTCAGTGTATGCAAATATTATTAAATGAAAGAAGCAATTAGAAATTTGGCTTAAAACATACCTTGCCACATACGTGCCCCAAGTTAAATGAGCACAGAGCCGATTACCACCTGTTTGCACAGAAGGAGGGTGGAGGGAGCGGGAGGAAAGGGAAACATGCAGGGGGATAATTTTAAAATATAATTTCAAAATATTACCCACTCATATATGTATAACATACATAGAAAAGAACATAGCAGACCACTCACAGAAGTGGTGAGAGAAGAAATTTTGAGTGGGTGGGACTCTTTAGGGGAAGTTTTATGTTCTTTTGACTCATTAAAAGAAAATCAAAGTCTCAGGGCCACCTCTTAACTCCTTATGCAGAAGAGAAGGTAAAAGCCTCAAGCACCTGTAACAGAGGTAAAGGTCTGAAAAAGGACAAAGAAATGTTTCATGTGTTGTCTCTTTAAAACTGCCTGCCATGGCCGGGTGCGGTGGCTCACGCCTGTAATCCTAGCTCTCTGGGAGGCCGAAGTGGGCAGATTGTTTGAGCTCAGGAGTTCGAAACCAGCCTGAGCAAGAGTGAGACCCCGTCTCTACTAAAGTTAGAAAGAAATTAATTGGACGACTAAAAATATATAGAAAAATAATTAGCCAGGCATGGTGGCGCATGCCTGTAGTCCCAGCTACTGGGGAGGCTGAGGCAGGAGGATCGCTTGAGCCCAGGAGTTTGAGGTTGCTGTGAGCTAGGGGCAACACATTGAGACTCTGTCTCAAAAAAAAAAAAAAAAAAACAACTGCCTGCCCTTTTAGGGAATTAAAACCTGCATTCCTTCCTGAGGCCAGTAATCAAAGGGGCAGAAAATGTTCTTTGCAGTTTGTTTTCTATAGTAGTGTCTTAAACCACAGGGAATGG
>CAUYSK010002194.1:0-19731 GCA_963575035.1 Avahi laniger
TTTTTCAAAATTGTTTTTTGAGAATCTGCTTTTACACAGTTCCTGAGTAAACGCAGAAGAACGAGCTACAGTCTCAACCGTATCTCGAGGACAGAGTCACGTCTCCTGTGATAATCCCTTCTCCAAGGAAAGGCAGGAAACCAACTCCTGGACTTTGACATCCTTGCAGTTTTTGTTATCTACCTGCTGCCGCTTTTGTTATCAACTGACAGCTGTCACTATTGTTTTTCTTTTTGTTCCCCCTTAAAATCAGTGAGCCACGTGGTCTTGCTGCTGGCACCCCCTTCTCTTTCTTTGGGATGCCACGCTGTCTCTCTACTCTCCCTCTCTTTTCTAAGAAAGATAAAGTAAACATTTTTACTTTTATGTCTTAATCTCTGCACGAGAAATCTTTCTCCATCTGTGCCATGAGCACCTAACGAGGCTTTCCACCGCAACATTTCTCTTATACTGTCTTTCAGAAGTTTTATAGTGTCAGTTTTTATGTTTAGCTCTATGACCCACTTCAGATTAATTTTTGTACATAATGTGAGGTTCGTGTCCAAGTTGATTTTTTTCCATATGGATATCCAATTGTTCCAGCACCATTTGTTGAGGAGACTTTACTTTTGCTAATATTATTTATAATTGTCCTTTTCCCTGGGACTCCGGAGTTGGAAAGATTTGGTCAGACACGTGGACCGCAATTGTTAAGCAGTAATTTATCTCTATTCCCGTCTTGACTTCTCAAAGACATACGCAACTGCCCAGCTTCTGATCAGCACGAGATGGTGTTACCACGCTGAGCAGGAAGAATTCTAGCCAAAAGCAGAGAATCTGACATCTAGTTAGCCAGCTGGGTGAAACTGCAGGTAAACATAAAATCCCCGGAAGTATTTTCCTAGTGGGGAGAATAAATCTTGGATCTCTACTCCCAACCTGCAGGGAGAACCCCCTGTACTTAGATGGGGACACTTTCTATGGAGAGGCCTTTTCTTTCCCGCCCCAGCCCCCTCTCTACCTACTCATAAAACAGCCATGAAACACGTGATCACACGGGGAGTCGCTCTGCAAAGAACTCTGCAGAAGCCACATCGACCAGCATTTACTGAGGGCTGAATGAGCTCCAGGTGCTGAAAGTGCCTCCATTTTACAGATTTGAAGAGTGAGGAGCAGATGCCCCTCAGGCCTTGTCCTGTGCCACAGGCTCGGTGGCGGAGCCAGGTTTCCAGGCCCGGTTGGTCCAGCTCTGCCTAGCATTCAACCATTGTGGAAGTCTCTTCTACTTGACTGTGAAGCTGATCTAAATATTCCAGGACCAGGAAAATAACCCCACCCAGTCTCAACTGTAAAGAGAACAATAATTAAAATAGACACTATCTTTCCACCCATTGGAATGACAAAAACAAAAACAATAAAACCCTGAAGATATCAAGTGCTTATAAAGATAGGAAACAAGCATATCCCTGCAGGGAGTGTAAATTACAGCAGCCAGTTTACACTGAAGGCAATTTAGCCTTTATCTGTTAAAATAAAAAATGTACATATTCTTGATTAAGTACAATAGTTTGATTTTATGGAGTGTAGGTTAGAAAGGGTGTACTCTTTCTAATTAAGGGTACTCTTAACCATTGCTGGTGGGAGCATTTATTTAAAAAATATTATTTGAGAATTACTCTACAATGTCTATTAAAATGTAAAATACACATGCCCTGGGACCCAGCGATGCCACTTCTCCACATCTGCCCTAGACAAACACATGAGTTCCCAAGGAAGCAAACATAAGGATTTTTCCCTACGTTTTCTAATACTCTTATTAATAGTTTTGTTTTGCTTTTGGATTAAAAAAAGAATCCAGTCTTCTGATTGTATACACTAATACACTAAAGACACCTAAACAGATAAAAAGAGGGAACGCAGTGGCATGTGGGCCTCAGATCCTGACGGAGGACTACAAATGAGAGCAGAAGGCCAGTCTGTTGGGGCCCTGCACCCATGACGCCAGAGCTGAGCAGGCCCAGCAAAGCCAGTTAATGTCCAGGACCAGAAGCGGCCTCCAGTCTTGGGGGAGGGGCTGCAGATGGATTCACCCCACTACAGCAGCTGGGGGGGTGGGGGTGGGGAGGGCGGGGATCCCGGTCTTCTTTGTAAGTCAGGGTCTGGGGAAGTTTCAATGGCAGGGGGTGGGGAGAGAGGGGGCCACAAAGGGAGAAGGAACAGAAGGCGGTTGCTAGGAGACGGCTTGAAAAGTCTCAGCACAAGCTTGGAATTTGGTGGAAGCCATTGATCTTGTGCCAGGCTTTTGGGAGATAGGTCCTGGGTCTATTTCTGGCATCGGACCTTTCCCTGTGTGATCCATAGTACAGTGCAGCGCAGAGTGTGTCAGAGAGAGGGAGTGGGGGAGAGAAGGAGAGAGGAAGGGGGAGAGATGGGGAGGAGACAGGTGAGAGGGTAAGGAGGGAGGGAGAGAGAGAGAGAGAGAGAAATTGCACAATTCAGAGAGAACCCTAAAACAAACAAAGGAACAAAAATTCCAGGAATGCTGCCATAAGGATCAGCACACTGTAGCCCACAGGCCAAATCCAGCCCATAGCCCAAATCCAAGGCTCTGCTTTGTTTTGGACAGTCCAAGCTATGAATGGTTTTTATATTTTTAAATGGCTGAAAAATCAAAAGGAGAATGATATTTCACGACACGTGCAAATTACATAAAATGCAAATTTCAGTGCCCATAAATGAAGTTTCAAAGGATCAGACACTCGTTGGTTTACATATTGTCTATGTCTACTTTCCCACCACCGCATCTAGAGGTGACTAGATGCGACAGAATTTGTATAGCCCACAAAGCAGACTATATTTACCATCTGGCCTTTCCCAGAGATCGTTTGCTGACCCCTGGAGTAAAAGATATTAAGGGAGGGTGCCCTCTGAGAGCAAACCTATAATTGGGGCTGTAATAAAACAATAATGCAGAAGTTACTGAACGCTTCCTCTGGGTCAGGGTCTGTGTTAAGTGCTTACCATGCATCATTGAAAAAAAAACTTTTTTAACCTCAATTATGTGCCAACATGCATCATTTCATTGAATCTACAAAATATCCCATGACATAGCGGCTATTTTTAAAATCTCTAGATGAGGAAACGGAAGTTTAGAGCGGTGGTTCTCAGCCCAGGATGCTGTGTTGGAATGATCCAGGGAGTTCTGAAAACTTACGGATGCTCAGTAAGGTCTCACAGATCTGATGAGGGATCCCTCGAGGAGGCTGGCTGAGCGAGACTCTGAATCCATATCCGTTTGAATCGAAAGCAATGCACTCAAGACCGACTTATACTTCCTTCCCAATGCTGAGAGTCACAGGCTGCGGCCATTTCTTAGACAAGGTTTACTCTTTCTTTCCAGCTAGTAGTTAGTTAGCAATGTTCCTTCTCCTTCTCCTGATAACAGTTTCTACCACTTACTGTTTACTACGTGCTCTGTACTTTATCATTAGTGTCTTCTCCTTTAGGGTTTTCCAGTAATCCCTGCAGAGCTGATATCATTTCCCCGGTTTTCAGTAGAGGCTCAGACGAGGTTAGGATGACTTGTCCACCAGTGACACGAGGCATGAGCTCGTGCAGTGCTGGTGACGCTCTGTTTCTTGGTCTTGGTGCCAGTTGCACAGGAAGTTTGGTTTCTGAAAATTCACTGAGTTGTACACTTAGGTGGACTTTTCTGTTTGTATGTTATACTACAATAAAAAAGTTTAAAAAGTGCTTTGCCTGAGGTTACACAAAAAAATGAAGAAGCCAGGATTCAAACCCTACTCTATGTCACTGTTTCTGAAAGCATGTTCTAAGTCCTTTCTCCTAATACAAGGAATTAAACAGCACTGAGTCACACAGTGAGAAAGTCGTCCCCTTTTCAATTCTTGTTCAGACATTCTGATTACACCAAGGAGAAAGTCTGTCTCTGGCGGTAGCATGTCTCTAACATTGATGAAACACTTGCTACCCTTCCTCTTTAATAACGGAGAGAAGACCTCAGGCTTAGCAAGCAGTATGTCCATCTAGCTAGACTTTAATAATATTGCTTTATCTTCATTACATTGAGTTTTCCACAGTCACTTTGCGAAGCGGACTTCGCTCATGGCCTACGCGATATCCATTTCCACTTTTTCCTTAGTAACAGAAACTTGACTTTTGTACTCAACTACCAGACTCAGGTAGGCCAAGTGGCAAAGCTTGGCCAATGAGAGGCAAGCCGAAGTTGCTGTGTGGGGCCTTCAGGACTGCTCCTTGTTTAAAAGGTACATAAGGCCCACTCTTTTGTCTCTCCTCTTTCCAGAATGATGCCAGCCTGAGGGCTGGGGATCCAGCAGCCATCCTGGGCAATGGAGGTCACATAGTAAAGACAACAAAGCAGACACAGAAGATACTGGGTTCCTAGTAACACCAGGGAGTTAACAGAATTGCATTGCCTTTGATTGCTTCCTCCCATCCTTTTTAAAATTTCTTGAGAAAGGGTCTCACTATGTTGCCCAGGGTGGGCTTGAATTCCTGGGCTCAGGTGATCCTCCCTGCTCAGTCTCCCAAGTAGCTGGGATTATAGTCATGTACCACTGTGTCTGGCTCCATTCTTCTTTTCAAGTAAGGAAGAAATAAATTTCTATCTTACTTATGCCTAATATTTCTGCTCTCCATTCTTAGACATCAAATGCAATTTCTGAGGACTCTTTAATTTATGGCAAACTATACAAATTTTCCATTTATAAAATTTCTTTGTTTTTACACCAAAATAAATGTCAGTGTATCTCAAGATAAAAAAAAAATTAGATGTGAACTAGCATGGATGATTCATGGGACACAAAGTGACAGATTGGGAAGGGATTTTGGAAACCATTGTACTAGCTTATTTTGCCCTATTGTTGGTAGAGAACCCATAGGAGAGAGGTCTTAGTTTTCCCAGGGAAACTCTTCTCTTGATTGCCCTGGTGTTTGGGGATCTCATCCCTGGGCCTAGGTCCAGGCCAGGGCAGCTCCTGAGGCCCACATGTGTCTCACTTACCAGCTGTCTTCCAGCGTATGTGTGCTGCCCCTGCCCTCCTGCCTCTTCTCCAGCTCCACCGCTGTCTGTTCCAACAGCGCAGACACAGCGTCCTGTGGAGACAAAGGCTGCTGGGTCACTGGGTGCAGGGAGAGCTGCCCTACCTGCCAGGAATCAGAGCATCTCAGAGCTGTGACCCTTCCAATGACCTGATAGTCAAACTGAGTGGTCAAGTGTCTTGTTCAAGGTCACTGATAAACTGGAAATATGGTCCTTAGTTCCTCTAGCCAGCAGTTCTCCAGAGAATAACCCATGTGTGTGTAGACCTATGCAGCAGAGTTGCAGAAGACAGCTGGGTTTAGCAGTTAAATGAGAAAGAATTACAGGTCTCTGCCTGTAAGGAGCTCGTGGCATTGTCAGAGAGATCAACACATGAACCATCGAGAACAAAACAACATCATGAGGACTAGGAGGCAGGGAAGTACTGAACATTTGGGAACAGAAGCTGAGGCAGAGTTTGGGGGTTGCAATCAGCAAGGGCTTGCTGGAAGAACAGCTATACTGAATGGTGTCTACAGTGCAAAAGCCTGTGTGACTGGAGGAAACTATTTAAGCTCTCTGAGACTCAGTTTCTTCTGCTGACTACTAGAAAAGCTTGCTGTGAAGATGGAGACTGTCTATAAGGAACACAGAAGAGCACCTAGCACAAAACTGGCATCCAGCAAATGGCCACTCACACTAAAGCAAAAACCAGACCTTGCAGTTTTCTAAGCACAAGGTTAATCTGCAACTACCCTCGTAGTGTGGGCCAGAGGCTGGCTCATTTCTGAAATTTTCTTCTGGGGAACTAAAATCAATCGAAGGCCTGGGTATGTGCCCAGCACTGTGAAGACAGCTTGATGGTTTAGGTGTAGCATCTTCTTTAATCTTTGCAACCACCCTGATAGGCAGGGATTAGTGTGACTCCACCGAGAAAGGGGACTGAGGGAGCCAGTGCATCTAGGGTTGACGGTTGATGTTACTTAACTCTAGAAAGGAGATGAGATGCCAGCTCACTGTCTCCTTTGCAGAGGGAGAGAGACCTGCGTTTGGGACCCAGCTTTGTTGCTTAAGTGTGTGTCTTAATGTAATTTGGTTCATCTTTCCGAGCCTTGGTAAACTGCCCGTGATAAACAGGACAGTGCCTGATACAAAAGAAACTGCAGAAAATGATGATGATAATGACAAAACAGAAGTGGGGAGGGGAAAGGAAAAATGAAAATAGACTTAATCCTTACTCTTATTTTTACCTGTGTGACCCGATCCATCGAAATTCCAGGCAGTAACTATTCAAAGGAGCTAAGTACCGACAGAGGGAGGGATCCCTGGGGAGAATTACAGACAATCTGAATGGCAGACGCTGTCAATGCTTGGATCCCACAGGATTCCTGGGCCCTACGTGCAAGGGGAACCTCACTGCTCCGCTGAGTCCCGGCCAGCCCACCTGCCCAGTTGGGGTGGGCTCTCCGAGTGTAGGAAACGCTTTAAGTATATTTTAATAGGTTAAAATGTTCTGAGTTAAAATGAAAACAATATATTTTTTAAACCAAAAACAGGCTGTTGTGAAGTTTTGAAGTAATTTATTTATTTATTTATTTATTTATTTATTTTTGAGACAGAGTCTCACTGTGTTGTCCGGGCTAGAGTGCCGTGGCGTCAGCCTAGCTCACAGCAACCTCAGACTCCTGGGCTCAAGTGATCCTCCTGCCTCAGCCTCCCGAGCAGCTGGGACTATAGGCATGTGCCACCATGCCTGGCTAATTTTTTCTATATATTTTTAGTTGTCCAATTAATTTCTTTCTATTTTTAGTAGAGATGGGGTCTCGCTCTTGCTTAGTCTGGTTTCGAACTCCTGAGCTCAAACAATCCGCCCGCCTCGGCCTCCCAGAGAGCTAGGATTACAGGCGTGAGCCACTATGCCCGGCCTCAAGTAACTTAAAATAAGAACGGTCACCACTTATCGAGCCCTAACCCAGTGGTCTTTACATGGATTTCTTCACAGCTTCCTGACAGCCTTTTTAGGTTCATGTGAGAGCTGGAAAAATGGAGGCTCAGAGAGGTGACGGGACCGACCTGTCACCAAACTATGAAATCCAGTCTTCTGACTCTCCTTCCCCCCGATTTCCTGCTGCCTCTTATAAAAAGTGTCCACTACGGACCTTGAACACAGTAGGGGCTCAATTCAGGTTAATTTTCTACCTTCCACAGTTTTCTCTTTCTCCATTTTTCAGAAACCGTGAATTAAGGCTTTTGTCAGGCAAGAGATGCTAGGCGGAGCACAGTACAGAAGGAGGAAGCACGAAGGCAGAAGGCAGCAAGTTGAGAGGGGGCTACCTGCCCCCTAGCAGAGAATGCTCCTTCCTCGTCCCCTTCTCCTGCTCCCTCCGCTCCCTTTTCTCCACCCCTGGGAGAGGCTCTCCCTTCTGCCGGGCAGGTGCTTCCTGTGCGGGAGGGCAGCGCACACTTGGTCCCTCCTCACCTTGCCTGCAGGCGCTGGGGTGGGGGCCGTCGCTCCCCCTGGCTTGGGTTCCCTGCTCTGTTTCTTCAAGTATTTGTAGCTCAGGAGGTTGTACCAGCGAGTCGACCTCTCCCCAGACCGGCAGACCTCAGCCAGGCTGATCTGGGCGCCTCCCTGTTGGGGATGGAATAAAGAAGAGAACAATCAGCGGGTGACAGGGTGCTCTGGGAATCTGGCTTCTCGGGACAGTATGGAAAACACCACTCCAGGTGGGATGGAGGCATCCTGGGAGGAAGAAAGGCTTCGTGTTTCCAAGAGCGTACTTGTTCACTCACCTATTCACTCATTGGGTTAATCACCTGTTGAATCTTTGTTGAGGACCTATCCTATATATATATATTTTTTGGAGACAGGGTCTTGCTCTGTTTCCCTGGCTAGAGTGCAGTGGTGTCATCATAGCTCACTGCAACCTCCGACTCTTGGGCTCAAGCAATCCTCCTGCCTCAGCCTCCTGAGAAGCTGGGACCACAGGCCTGCACACCACCAAGCCCAACTAATTTTTCTATTTTTAGTGGACATGGGGTCTTGTTCAGGCTGAACTCCTGAGCTCAAGTAATCCTCCTGGCTCTGCCTCCCAGAGTGCTAGGATTACAGGTGTGAGCCACTGTGCCCAGCCTATCCTATATATATATATCTACATATAGAGAGATATATCAAAAAAAAACCTAAAATAAAGCTTACCACCTTTACTGTTTTTAAGTATACAGTTCAGTAGTGTTAAGTATATTCATGTAGTTGTATAATAGATCTCCCAAACCTTATCTCGCAAATCTGAAACTCTGTACTTGTTGAACAACAACTCCCTTTTTCCCCTTCCCCACAACCCCTGGTAACCACCATTCTATTTTGTTTCTATGAATTTGATGACTTTAGATACCTCAAAAGTGGAGCCATACAGTATTTGTCTTTTTGTGACTGGCTTATTTCACTTAATAATGTTCTCAAGGCCCATTTGCACTGTGGCTTTTTAGGGCTGAATAATATTTAATATACTATTGCATTGTATGTATACACTGCATTTTGCTTATCCATTCATCCACTGATGGACATTTGGGTTACCCTGACCTGTTCACTCTTGTGAATAGTGCTGCTACGAACACGGGTGTGCAAATAACTCTTTAAGACCCCGCTTTCAGTTCTTTTGGATAAATACCCAGAAATGGGATTGCTGGATCAGACAGTTCTATTTTTAATTTTTTGAGGAACCACTAGACTGTTTTCCTAGCACTTGCACTATTTTATGATCCCAACAATGCACGAGAGTTCCAATTTCTCCGCCTTTTCACCAACACTAGTTATTGTGTGTTTTTCGACAGTCACTGTCCTAGTGTGTGGTGATCTCTCATCGTGGTTTTGATTTGCCTTTCTCTGACAATTTGTGATGTTGAGCATCTCTGCACATGCACATTGGCCATTTGCATGTTATCTTCGGAGAAATAGCTATTCGAGTCGTTTTTCCATTTTTAAATGTGGTTATTTGATTTGTTGTTATTGAATACCCTCTTATGTTAGTCATATTAATTACCAGGTTCTGTGTTAGAAACTAAGGACAATGCTGGTCCTCACAATGGTCCCACCTTCCAAGAGCCAAGTCTCCCCAGGAACTCAGGCATTGAACAAGTAATTAATTACAAGTGAGGTGAAAAACTGCATATTATTTTTCCTCTACCAAATTTGCAAAAATCAAAAAAATTGACAGCACATATTATTGTTGAGGCTATGAGGAAACAGGCACTCTCTCTCCTTGCCGGTGGGAATGTAAAATGATAGAAACCCTACGGAAGGAATTTGACCATATCTAGCAAAAACATGGATTCACGTTACCCTTTGACCTAGCAATCCTCCTCTCAAATGTCTATCCCACAGACAGACCTGCACCTGTACAAAATAACCCACAAACAGGAATCTTCCTTCTAGCTCTCTTTTGGATAGCAAAAGAGTTTAAACAACTCAAAGGTTCAGCAACAGGGGACTGGTTGGATAAACTATAATCTATCTGTGCGATGGAATGTTACTAGCTGTGTAAAAAAAATGAGGAATGTCTCTTTGTACTGACGCAGAGAGATCTTCGGACTACATTGTGAAGGTAAGTAACAGCACAGTGCAGAACAGAATATATACCACGCTACTTTTTGTACAAGAAATAGAGAGAGGGACAAAGACGTATTTTTTCCTGTCTATCTATACATTGCACCACATTTGAGGGACAAGAGGAGTGGACATGATCGTATGTGTAAGAAGAAATAATGGACAGATGAAGAAACTAATCAAAGTGGTTACCCATACAGGATAGGAGGCAGGATCGGGGTGAGGGAGGGCAGGATCTCTCTTCAGTACACCTTTCTATACAATTCTTCTTTGAGTCATGTGAACACATCTCTGAAGACGAAAACAGACCACAAAAACAACAACAAAAACTCTAACAGAATATAAGCTCACAGAGAAAGGAATTATTTCAAGTGACTTAACATTTTTACTGTATTTTTGCCACACATCCTTAACGGAAAGGACTCCAGAATAACTTTAATCATCCCTCAGAGGTTTTATAGTCTCGACATGTCCTTGTTTGATGAGCCTGGGTCAGGCGTGGGGCGGGGGTTAGCTCGCCCGCCTTCCCCTTCCCCAGGCACACCCGTGGCTGTGCCAACGGGTGGCAGAAATACCAAAAGCCAGTTTGCAAAGTGGGCTGGAACCAAGCAGTGGCACAGGATGCTGCCTAGGATGAGGAGGGGGCTCTTTCATCCCCCCAGGATCCTTCCGGTTTCTCCTTCCATCAGGACGTACCACCAGAACGTGGCATGGACCGGCTGGTATCTCCCACCCACAGGGATCTTGGGAGGATCAGAGTCAATGAACATTATTACATGCTTAGCACATTTTAGGTACCCAGCATAAATGTAAATATATATGCATATATGTATATTGCTCATTTATTCATTCGACAAATATTCCCTGAGCCCTTTGAAGACTCCGGAGCCACAGAAACATGTAAGACACAATTCTTCCCCCGAGCAGCTTGTGGTTTCCTGGCGAGACAGACGAGCATGTCGTATATTGCCGTTCAGAACATGCCAGGTCGTGCCGGAGGTCCAAGGGGGAGGAATGCGATCACAGTTTTGAGGTGTGACACCTCCATGAGATTATTATTACTTCTAACGAGATACACCATCTATTTGGGGCTGCCTTGTTGGAGTGAATATTGTCTACTTCAGTAAACTGGATGCACTTCGAGGGCATTTACATACTCCTTCATTCATTTATTCAATATACAAAGATTTGCTGGGAAGCCTGTATGAGCCAGGCATTGTTGTGGGTGCTGGGGATGCAGAAGGATTTACGGCAGATAAATATCTCACCAGTATGAACTTATATTTGAACCTGGGGTAATCAGATAAACAATTCGATAGTAAACTCCATACTGTTTCATCAAATCTAAGATGCCACTGATTATAACCTGTCATGTAGCATAAATTGTGCTTTGATTTCAGAGCGGATAAAATGTGAAAATAACATGTATCCTAAAGTCTATGAGCTATAGTGAAATGTCAGGTGATAAAAAGTGCTGGAGAGAAAAATAATACAGGGAAATGGGCTAGGATAGAGTAAGAGAGGGGAGAGGGTAATGAGATTTTAACTGGGGTGGAAGGAGGACCTCACTGAGAAGGTGATGTTGGTGTGAAGCCCAGAAGGCAGTGAGGGAGCTAGTCTTGCCCGTGGACATCTGGGAGAAGAGAATTCAAGTCAAGTGCAAAGGCCCGGAGTGGGAGCGTGCTGATGTTTTCAGGGAACACAAGGAGGCTGGAGGAAGAGCTCTGGGGATGAAATACCAGAGAAAAGAAGGGCCAGATCCCTTGGGCCCTCAGAGGCCAGGCAAAGGATCCAGGTGTGGACTCTAGGTGGAGACAGAAGCCATCCTAAGGTTTCGGCAGAGGAATGGCATGCAGTGATTTACATTTAAATAGAATGACTCTGGCTATTGTGTACAAGAGAGGATGGGAGGAGGGACAGAAGCCGGGAGACCCAGAGGGAGAAGCCTGTAGTCACTAGGTGGGAGATAGTGGCTGGGGCTGGGAAGTGGTGAGAAATGGCAGGAGTCTGGGGATCTTCTGAAGGTGGAGCTAAGGAGATACGGTGTGAGAGAGGGGTCAAGAATGGGTCAAGGGTGTCTGGCCTGAGCTGAGACAGTGGAGACACAGGACGCAAGGTTAGGGGCCCTCTTGCAGCCATGTTAGCTGGAGATGCCTATTTGACACATAAGAGAAGGTGTAGGAAAGTCAGGGGGAAGCGGCATTAGAGAAGAGTGCAGAGGCCTGGGCTGGAGTCAGTTAGCTGGGACAGCGTTTGCAGCCAGGAGATAAAATGAGACTCCGACTACAGAGGTCAGGGAGAGGAGGAAGAGCCAGCGAAGCAGCCCGAGAGAGGCCAGCGATGCAGGAAGAGCACCAGGAGCGCCAGGTTTCTGGGAAGCGAGCAATGGATGCTGAGAGCCTGCAACAGGTGCAGCCAACGGTCCACGAGAGGGGCGGATGAAGAACTGGCCACCGGTCTAGAGACAAGGACTCACTGACAACCACAGTGAGGGCAAACGTCCACGTGGCTTGGGTTACAGAGAGAACGGGACCCACCTCTTTCAAGTTTTGCTATAAAGAAAGAAAAAAAAACGATGTAACAGTTGGAGGTGGACATGGGGTGGAAAAGTGTTTGTTTTTTTGTTTTAAGCGTGGGAGAAATAACAGCACGTTAAGTCCAGTTGAGGAGAGAAAATTGAAGACAGAGCGTGCAGAATGGCTGCTGGGATGATGTCCTTGAGGGGGGTGGGGGGCAGGCCACAGACAGGAGAGCATAAGGTCCATCTTTAAAACTCCCGAGAACAGCTACCGCTCTAGGCATGGGAGCTCTCTTCTCATTCCTCTCTCCTCTGCCCTGGAGAGAAGTATGAATTAGTCATCGTGCTGAGCGGGAGTCGATGGTCCACGGCACACGGAGTAATTGCTGGGCATCACGCAGGGCTCATGGGAAGTTAGTGATCACAGTTTTCAAATGACACCACGCAGTGTGGCTCTACGCATTTCTTCCCCAGTTGCGTGGGTGGAGAGGAGGAGGTGGGGAATTCACTTTGACAGGGCTGGGGTTTTGCCAAGTGAGTACGGCAACGTGAGAAAGGTTCAAGAAAGCCATTATGGTGGTTAACTATTGCATGGAAGTGGGACCTGGGAAGCAGGCTGCCTTGCCACAACCTGGGCTGGGTGGCAGTGAACTTGCCAGTCGAGTAGTGGGCAACTCAGACCCCTGCGACGCTACACTAGAGCATTTGGTGGGACCATTGCCTGTGATGTTGGGGAAGGCAGGCCGTGTATTCCCCAAACCCATGATCCAGTCTGGGGACATGAGAGACGCCCACGGTAACCCCCAGAGAGGTAGCATAATGCCATGGCTGCACACGAGGAAGCTGGAAGCCGTGTTCAAATCCAGGCTTTGCCATCTTCTCTCTGGATGACCTGGGCAGGTTATTTAGCCTTCCTGGGCCTTGATCCCTTATTTTCCCAGGGGCTTCATAAGGTTTAAATGAGATATTGCATGCAGAGTGCGCAGCCCAGCGGTAAGCACACAGGCCCGGCTCAGTACGACACTGTTGCAATTGCCCGGCTGGCTGAACGCCCTACGGCAGACCGGGGATTCCACAGAGCCAGCAATGCAGGGAGTCTCTGTGTGGAGACAGATAAGCCCTTTCTCCTCCTGTCTCACTTGCCGTCCTCCTCCAGCCACCAAAACACGACAGCCTGACACTCCACGTCCCCACTGCATACGGGAAAGGAGGCTTCCCATTGGCCACAGACGGAGACAAGCCACGGTGAGATGAGCGCTTTGGTTGCTGCCATGGCAACCAGCAATGACCAGACTTCAATTAGGAAGGAGGAATAAAAGGCATCCAATTAGGAGAAGAAAACAGGATTGAGTTTCTTCTTGTTTCGGAATGCCCAGGGCCGAGGAAATGTTTCACTGGGGGAGCCCGGGTTTGGAAAAGCTTTCTGCGTTGTTGCTTGGCATTCACCGTGCTTGCCAACCCCTTCCAGCACCAGCCCCGCCTCGGGGCTGCAGGGAGCCCTGCCCTGGCAAAGAGATACAATAGAAGGGGCGACGTGTGCACACCTCAGAGGAGGACCTGCCTGGGTCCAAATCTGGCTTCTGCCACTTTCTGACTGTGTGACCTTAGGAAAGGCGGTTCACCTCTTTGTGCCTCAGTTTCCCTACTGGTATACAGTACCTATTTCACAAGACGGGAGTGAAAATCGATGGAGACAATGCACATAAGGAGCTTAGCCCAGTGCCTGCCACATAAATCGCAGTCTATCGACTTCAGCTATTGCATGATTGTCAGGAGTAACAACACAAACGGCAGGGATGCTATTACGTGCCCCAGCTAAGGAGGAAAGAGCTAGGCACTGACATCCAGGGAGCAGGGAGCATGTGCAGACACTTTGTCGCTCTACATCCTCGCTACTCGAAGTGTGGTCCAGGGGTCAGCAGCATGAGCATCACCTGGGAGCTTGTTAGAAATGCAGACCCTCAGGACCCACCCCAGACTTGCTGAATCAAAATCTGCATACGCAACTCCAGGTAAAGCAGCCTCATTTAATCCTCAGAGGACCCACTCTGAGGTGGGCAGTAGGAGCTGGATTTCACAGATGAGGGAACTGAGACGAGAACTGAAGATGTGGGCAGGACAAGTCTGGCGACAGCCTCAGCACAATCCTGCGGCACAGAAGGGTTTTACAGTACAGGCAGATCCAGAGCATGAATGGAGCTGCGTTCTAGGTGCAATGCCCACGTCTGGGCTCCTTTGTGCCCACGATTGAGTTATTATTAAAATACTCTAACATCTAAGTGGCATCAGGGTAACAAAACCCTTTACTCCTTTTAACGCACCTGTACATCACGTGCCCCTGAGTTGGCTATAAACGCTCGTTCTACAGATGAGAAAGCTGCACTTGGGTCTGCCTGTCTCTAAGGGTGTGGCTTTCTCAGGACACCAATGTACCCAGAGCTATTTCGTCTCAGTCCTGACTCCTGCCAATGCAGTGAGGAGGAGGAAGTCACAGGAGCTCTGATCCAGGGAGGGGACTAGCAACGACTCCACCCACAAGAACCTACTGTGTGTGGGACACTTGAGTAGGTGCTCTACATGTACTGGCTCACTTCACCCTTATAATGGCTCTTCAAGTAGGTGTATTCACATTGTATGAATGAGAAAAGGGAGGATCGGAAATATTAAGTAACTTGTTCAAGGTCACCCAGCTATACAGCAAGTGGTAGAGGTGGGATTTCAATGTCTGTCTGTTCTCGTTATTCTGCGCTGCTTGGCTACGCTCTGATGCGGTACGCTAACGCTGTGGGATATGGCTAGCATCTTCCAAGCTCTGACAGTTTAGAAAGTACTTCCAGGTCTATTACTCTTCTTGCTGTGAAAAGATCGCCTCCCTGCCCTTCCACAGATCTGTGAACAATGTTCACCTGCCGAAGCATCTCTACCTGGGATCCAGGATGAGCTTAACTGGTACCTCAACCTCCATCTCCTTCAACTCTTCTCCCCAAAGCTCAGGGTAGACCCATTCCCAGAAGGACGGCAAGGCCAGCTGGACAGACAGACGCGGCCCTTACCAGGCACTCCTCCAGATGGCTCCTGTCAGTGGTACAGACATCGACTCTTAAGGTCTTCTGGTGAAGGGCTGGGTAGGACATGGACACCCAGAACACCTCATTGAACACGAGGGTGTCCGAGGCGTCCAGGGGCCGGGTCCGGAACAGGCAGGTGGTGCTTTCGGAGCAAGGAAGGACAGCCACGCGAATGTTCCTAGAGGGAGACAGAACCACGACGCTTGGCTCGGCCCAGGGCTGGGCTCATGTGTTGGGCTAAATGGCTGCTGAAATCCCTAAGAAAACAACAGTGGACAAGAGCTTGTAGGAACTGAGGGATATGGGGAATCAGGCCCCTCATACACTGGAAGGCAAAACGCGCCATCCCTGCGGAAGGGAATTTGACGATTCTAACAAAATCCCAGGTGCACTTGTCCTTTCACCCAGACCCCTCACTTCCAGGCGTTACCCCAGATACCCCAGCACAACACCCGGGAGATACGGAGAAGGTCCCCCGGCACTGTCTGCGTGGGCAGAAGACTGAAAAACACCCGCGCGTCCCTCTCGTCGCCCTTCTGTTTCATCTGCCTTCCTGCCTTCTTTCCTTCTTCCCACGCGTCCCACCCCCGTATGCCGGCGGGTGCAGACCACAGAAATATAAGCTCCTGTTGTTGTGTTCATGGCCTCATGGTCTAGTTACAGCACAGAAACACGTAGGCAGGTGAGTGCCGCAAAGCACTAACCCGGTCTGCTACGGGAAGAGTCCACGTGCAGACAGTGCATGTGTCTGGCACCCTGGCAGCCTTGAGGCGACACCTGGTCACATCCTCCCAGGAACAGCACAGTGACTGGCGCTGACCCTTGAAAACAGAGGACTGGTCTCTTTCGGCACGAAATACTTAAGCTTAGAGGAGACAAAATGGACTGTGATCATTCTTCCTCAGGAGGCTCAAAGTCCGGGAGGACAGGGTCTGCAAAGGATTTGTTCGCAACCCCATTCCTAGAGCTGGCACCTGGCAGGTGCTCAGGACATGTTGGTGAAAGAATTGAAACTGTCTAGAGGGCCCCTCTTCATAATTGGCATGACCACACCCACCCGAAGAGGACTGACATTGAGCATTTTTGTAATACGCATTCAAATCCCACAGTGGGTTGCAAGGCCTACAGTTGGTTCAGGGCAGGGCGGGAAAGTGCCCCCCAGGGCGGACTGCAGAGCACAGGGTCATACACACCTGTCCAGCTACATACTCACACTTTCTGGTCTTGTTGCAGCAACAGAGCAGAAAGGTTACTCAGCTGGATGATTAATATTGCAAATTGCTTATTCTTCTCCTCGTACCTGAAATGACAGGGGGCACACGGAACACCTGTCGGCAACACACGTCTCTCTCCCATTCCGTCTTTCTGCTAATAATCACAGGGCGTGGCCGTGGGCTGTTCTGAGGCTTGGGGTGAGCCAGAGAGCACAGGCCCAGTGCTTTGTTGCTACGCGGGACGTAGGTCCAGAGCTGTCTGTCACTTGTCTGAATTTTTAAAGAGAAGTCAGAAGTTTGGTGAAATTTTCTTATATTGAAATGTGGGCAATTCCTTCCTATTAAAAAATATCGAGGTCATCCCTCAGCAAAAGAAAACAACAACAACACACGTATTGACCAAATCTCAGCCCCCCGTGGTCAACTTGAATCCAATCACCGAACCCTGGATGGGATGGGAAGACAAAAGCCACAGCAATAGGAACAAACACACTGACACGGAGAAGTCTCAGCCCGGTCCTGGCTCTGCCACCCGCCAGCTCCGTGAGTTGGAGCAAGTCACAGGTCTTTCAAAATCTCACTTCTCATATTTGTAAAACGGGGAGCCAGGAGGTGGGGAAAGAGTTGGCACCCCTTTAGTTGGAGGCACACAGTGGCCAGCTGAGGAGGTAAATGCCAGTAAATTGCTGCTGGCAAAGAAGGGACCCGCACAGACCGCTCCCTCGGTCCTTGTCTTCCCTGTCACTTACTTCAGGGCAATCTGAACTCGGGTTGCACCCACTGCTTCCGATTCATCACTGTCGAAGGCAGCGGCTTCTGAAGCACCTAGTCTGAAAGACAACAGAAGAGAGGGGAGTGAGGTCTCCCTGCAGTGACCCACTCTGGGATGCTGCGGTTGGATCCTCAAGGAGGAAAGTCTGGGTCTGCTCGGCCTCCCTGTGGACCCCAATCTTGAAGGGGCTTCCCTCTCCCTAGGGCTTGCCTTCCCCCAGCCACGCACTGGCTCCCACAGAGCCAGCACTCTCCCAGTTGGAAGTGTCTCCAGCCCTGGGAGAAGCCAGCACTGTCTGTGTCTTGGGCTGCCAAGGGGAAGGTGGGGTCACCTGTGCCCTCCTGGGGGCCCCCACACACCCGTGGAGGCTGACACTCCGCCGCGGTTCCCGGCCTGCATGGCCACAGAGAGAGCCAGCACTCAGGCACTCACCTCTGCACGGAAGCCTCGTACACACCACTGTCCCCCGCCACCGACTCGTCCGACACTGCAGCCGAGACACAGGCCACTTTCAGGCCACACCCCTGGGTTGTGCTCACAGCTAGAGGAAGAGAGAGGAAACAGGAAGGATGCAAAGGCAGGTTCGGAAACCAGGGTACCATCTTTGTCTTTACAATACCCAAATTCAATCCACCCTCTGCCATAAGACGGTCCCACCAAATCCCAACCACCTCTGAACTCTAAAGCAAGGTCCTGCTTTGCTTGGGCCGATGGAAGGGGTCGCATATGATCGTGTGTTTCACATCCAGGCTCTGGAGTCAAACTGCCTGGGTGCAAATCCCAGCTCTACCTCTTACTGCTCCATGACCTTGAGTCACTGATTTAAGCCTTTGAAGCCCCAGGGGATAATAATTTGTAAATTGGGAATAATAAAGCCTACTCTACAGGGCTGTTGGGAGGACTCAGCGAGACATTATAGCGGAAGCCCTTAGAGACTGGTGTATGCAAAACTCATTACTGCTATCCTTATTGCCACTCGTGTCCGTATCACTACGGTGATGCCTTCTAGATCGATCCCTACACACCTGGGGCAACGTAACAGCCCCTAAACCCTCTTGAGGAGGGCTAAGGGGAGATTAAGCACGCCTATCCCATTCCGCCCCTAATTCAGCTCCTCCTCTTCCCTACCCTTCACAGAGGTCCTTGAAAGTCTCTGGCCCGGGGCTCTAACTGGGCACTCAGCTCACATTGCACGTTCCTTCCTTGCTCAAGTAATAAGCACCTACTGTGTGCCAGGCCCACTGCCAGGTTCAGAGCCACTGCGATGACTAAGACAGTTCCTGCCCTCCACGCAGCAGGGAAGGCCAGATCCAGATCTTGCAACCTCCCAGCTAACACTTCCGAGCGCCTGCTGTATGGAGGGGCACAGAGACGGGCATGGCAGGCTGGGGAAGCGGTGGCGTGGGGGGTGACCAGGCGAGCCTGAGAGGCTGCAGGTGCTGCAACGGGGAAGCTGAGCCTGTCCCACACCCGCTGAGCCCGTGGAGACCTCCCGCCTTCAGACCCACGCATCTCCGCCCTCCACTAAACCACTTAAGGAGATTAATTCGTCTGCTGACTGAACAGCAGCACTAATCGCATAACCTGCTTAGCGTCTGAGCGCCACTCGGCATCACTGGCGGCAGGGGACGCTTCTGGAGATGGCACGGAGGAGATGCCATCCTGGGCCTGTGTGTGCCCAGCCTCGAGTGCTATCTCTGGCCCACGAGTTCCAAGGACACCATCCTCCAAGAACACTGTCGGGGAGGGGAAGTCACCTCCCAGGCCACGGCCGGCGTCCGAGTGGCCCGACTTGGCTGAACACCCATCAGAGACCCTCTCCTTGAGCCTCGCCAGAGCTTCCACCTGTACCCCCTCCTCTCCAGGGAACAATTTTCCTGCCACCTGCTGTAGCAGGAAGCTTGTTTTTGTTTTTGTTTGAGAGCACTCAGCAAGACCCCCTTCCTGATGAGGGAACCCCAGGAATCTCTCAGTTCCTCTTCTAAGGAAACCATGGCACTCAGAGCCTTTAGTTAACCAGGAAGCCGCATCTCTCCCATGCTCCCCCGGCCCGGCACACCGACAGACAGTTCTGGGTGCAGCAGCGGCACCCTGCCCACACCTGGAGCCCCAGGGCTGCGGCGGGTTCAGCTGCACTAGCCGGCCTCCCAGGGAGCCAGGAGCAGGAGCCCTTTGCAGACAGAGCTGGGCACAGGGACACTGTGCATTCTGGGCAGGTGGTCCTGGTACCAATCTGCAGCCCGCGGTGTCACTGTGTGGGACTAACCTTACACAAGTCTTTTTTTTTTGAGACAGAGTCTCACTGTGTTGCCCGGGCTAGAGTGTCGTGGCGTCAGCCCAGCTCACAGCAACCTCCAACTCCTGGGCTCAAGCAATCCTTCTGTCTCAGCCTCCCGAGTAGCTGGGACTACACGCATGTGCCACCATGCCCGGCTAATTTTTTCTATATATTTTTAGTTGTCCAATTAATTTCTTTCTATTTTTAGTAGAGACGGGGTCTCGCTCTTGCTCA
>CAUYSK010002195.1:0-17061 GCA_963575035.1 Avahi laniger
TGAAGATGCAAAAGCAACACATATGGACTAGAAACAGTACTTTAGCCATATAATCAATCTATTTTTCACTTTCAGTATTCAACAGATTACAATAGATATTGAACACTTATTATAATGTAGGTTTTATGTTATATGATTTTGCCCAACTGTAGGCTAATGTAAGTGCTCTATGTTTAAGGTAGGCTAGGGTAAGCTATAATGTTCACTAGGTTAGGGATATTAAATGCATTTTCAACATAAGATATTTTCAACTTATGTGATGGGTTTATTGGGACTTAACCCCATCAGTGAGCTGTGGGACTTCACGCAGCTTAACATATGTGCATACCGCACTATATGCACACTAACAAAGAAAGATGAAAAAACAAGGTATTTTTCTACATGAACTCAAGGAACATTCAAGAAATTCTATATCCCCCAAAAATAGGATGATAGAGAATAAAGGAAAACAGAGCTGGATTCCGACGGCTTTCTAAGGCATGTTAAGAAACTTAGATATCTCTGGGTGATGGGAAATTATTAACAAAGACATTTATGCAAGTAAATGGCATAATCCATTGGTTCGGTGTTACAGAAATACAACTTTAGAGAATGGACTGTAGGGGAGGAAAAGGGCAAGTTTAAATGGAGGTTACAAAAATTTCCTAAGCAAGAAACTTCATCAATAACGAATCAGAGATGAAGAAAAGACAGGGCAGATTTCTCGATTGGGTGAACTGATAGTCACTGATTCCATTCATTGATAGGAAATACTATAGCAAGTATAGATTTATGGAAAAATTTCTGCCATTGTAGTAAGCATATGCACTAAAAATAAACAACAAACCCTTACAATGTTAAGTGTTAAAATGATAAGACAGAATAATTGGCTATTTGGGCCTGCATCAAAAACAGACTTATAGATCATCAGTTTTCAAATCTGTGATCTTAAAAAACATGTAGTTTATTATAAAAAATACCAGTTCCAGAGTCAAGTATGGCTAGAAAGCGGTTCACAGTAATCTGCATTTATAGGAAGTACTCCAGTGATCCTTATTCACACTGTAACTTGAAACATACTATAAAGACTGCCAGAATGTTATACAGCTAGATTCTGATATCCCTTTGGATTATTTTATGTGAAATCTAAAAGAGATTAGAACCTACTCTATGGAATATTCTTCTGTATCATCTTCAAATATGTTACAATATAAAACAAACACCAGTGACATAAAAATAGTACTTACTAGTACCCTACATAGAGCCTCTTTTGTGCTCACGTTTTTGTATGAATGATCTTTTTTAATCTCTACACCAACTGTATAAGGTAGGTACTATTATTATTGTCCTCATGTTAAGAAATGAGGCTCATGCACCTGAATGTTTATAGCAGCAAATTCATAATTGCAAAGATGCGGAAACAATCCAAGTGTCCACCAATACATGAGTGGATTAATAAAATGTGGTATATGTATACCATAGAATTCTACTTAACCATAAAAAAAATGATGAACTACCTCTTGTATTATCATGGATGGAGCTAGAGCTCATTCTTCTAAGTGAAGTCTCACAAGAATGGAAAAACAAACACCACATGTACTCACCATTAAATTAGTACTAACTGATCAACACTAATGTGCACATATGGGAAATAACATTCATTGGGTATTGGGGAGGTGGGAGGAGGGGGGAGGGGATGGGTAAATCTACACCTGATGGATATGGTACATGCTATGTGGGGGATGGACACGCTTTGCCTTGTGGTAAAAAGGCAATTTATGTAACCAAAGTGTTTGTACCCCTGTAGTATTCTGAAATAAAATAAAAAAATAATCAAAACAATTTAATAAGAGAATGAGGGAAAATTTTTCCAAGATATAAAGTTGGAGTAGAAGGCAGGGGATAGGGTTACACAGGGTCTTAGGGACTCTGGTAATGTATTTAGATATTATTCTCATACCAATGAAAAGTGTTCAGAGGGTATGCTGATTAAATTTGCATTTTTAACAGCTTACCTTAGTTACTATGTAGAGAATGAACTCGAGGATTGTAAGAATGGAGACCAAGAAAACCATCAATTTGGTATTTAAAAAATCAAAGTAAGAGATGAGGGTGGATGGCTTGAAGAGGTGTACAGATGGTAAGAAGAGGACAGATTTAGGATATATTTTCTGGAATGGTGCTCATGCGTGAGGAAAAGAGAGGAATCAAAGATGATTACAGATGTGTATTTAGATAGATGGTGCCATTAACTGAAGTGAGAACAATAGGTGCAGCAGTTGAGCTTTTTTTTTTTTTTGGCTTGGGGTGGAAGGACGAGGGAAGAGGAGAAGGTGGACACAAATAAAGAACTTTGAATTGGATACGTTAACCTTGAGATATTTTTTAGATATTCAAGATGCAATGTCAAAGAAGTCATTAAATATACATATATAGATGCCAACAGAAAGGTCAGGGATGGAGATGACAGATTTGTGTTCAGTGTTTGGGACTCTATGAGATAAAGACACAAAGAAGATAGACAAGATGGAGACTTGGGATATTCTAACATTTGGAGTTTGGACACAGGGTGAGGAGGAGAGAACTGCCAAGGAGAATGAGAGACAAGGGCCAATAATGAGGAGATAGAAAGACAAAGAGAGTGGACTCGTTGAAGTCTGTAGAAGAATACAGTGATGTGAAAGGGAATAGCAGCCATGATAGCCTAAAGAAGAATGAATCGGGAAGTGAATGGCCCACTGTGTCTAATGTGGGTTAGATCTGCCATGCTGTGTTATAATCAGCTCTTTATGCATGCGTACTCTCCAGCAGATTCCAACTTTCTTATTGGTAGAGACTAATACCTGTTTAGTTTTACCATGTAGGTATAGGGCCTAACAAGCAGTAGGTGCTTAGTAGTTTTTGAATGGACAAATGAATTCCAAAGCCTAACAAGATGACAGCTGAACTCCGACAAGGCTCAGAGAATACATAAAACATTTCCTGTTCCTTACACTGACCTCCAGCCTAAGTTGTATGTTAAATTTTCTGTAATAATTAACATAAAAAGTGACCAAAAGCAGCCCCCAAACAGCTCACCGAATAGCATTCATTTAAAAAAATGATGGACCGACTGCATAACATAGTACACTGTACAAGAGGGAATTGGGAACATTGACTGAGCTATATATTTTTTTTTTTTTTTTAAGACAGAGTCTCGCTTTGTTGCCCGGGCTAGAGTGAGTGCCGTGGCGTCAGCCTAGCTCACAGCAACCTCAAACTCCTGGGCTCAAGCAATCCTTCTGCCTCAGCCTCCCAAGTAGCTGGAACTACAGGCATGCACCACCATGTCCGGCTAATTTTTTGTATATGTATATTTTTAGTTGTCCAGATCATTTCTTTCTATTTTTTAGTAGAGATGGGGTCTCGCTCTTGTTCAGGCTGGTTTCGAACTTCTGAGCTCAAAAAATCCGCTCGCCTCAGCCTCCCAGAGTGCTAGGATTACAGGCGTGAGCCACTGCGCCCGGCCGACTGAGCTATATTTTGAGTTAATTTTTTACTCATAAATAAGATTGGAACTGTAGCTCTGCTTTGATTCACCTCATTGAAAGTGAAAAGGGAGAAGAGCATTTCCCCACAGGAAATCTAAGACTGAATATAGCATAGACGGTAATGGTGTTTTTGCTTAACTTTCAATAATGTTATCATTTTATAATTTAATGACAATCCTAGGGAGATGCATTAGAAGGGACACATAAAGTGTTCAGGGTTCCTTGGAGAAAGCTATTTATAGTTTTTAAATTATTGTGATAATTATTGGATAATGAGGAAGCTTAAAGTTGCAACTGATCTATGCCTTGACAAGCTTCATTTCCTCTAAATTCTGTCTGTCCATAATCCCAAATTGGAGAAAAGAATAAATGTTTTTTCTTCTTGCTTTACTCTTATTATATCAACTGTTTTATTCCCCTCAATGTCTTTGGCTGAGAACTTCTTCATCTTATTTCTAAATATTGTAGTAACTAAGGGTTCTGTTCTGTGCCTTTTCCTCTTTCCTCTCTTCATCTTTTCCCTGAGTGATCTTAATCTACTTCCTGTTAGTTTAAATATATTACTGATTCCCAAATTTATCTCTAATTCAGAAATGGCATCTTAAATACAGACTATTAAATCCCACCGCTTGCCATGCTATAAATTCTTGAAGGTAGGAATTGATGTCTGTTTTATCAATCAGTGTATCAAAAAGTGCTTGATGCTTAGGGAGTCTCAGGAAATGTTGTTGAAAGGCAATAATAGCAATATGGGTGAGGCAGCACTATACTTTTCGTGGTTTACCCATTTAATTACTGAACACTTTTGCTTTGGCTGGAGTGCCCACTCGCCAAATCCTGCCTCTCTTTTAATGCTTAATTCAAAGGCCACCTTTTCCATGAAACAATGCATACTTCCAGCTGGAAGGGACTAATACCTTCTAGGTACTCATGTAATTTTATCTGACCTTTCTTATGGGAATAATAGAATCAAATAATCTCAATGCTGAGATTATCTGTGATGAAAACCAAGTCTTTCTCCTCATTGCCCCAGTCTGGAATCTTTTCACTATTTGGATGATAAAGTATATGTTCACCTAATCTATAAGGGTGTAGAAAAAGCACAGCTCTTCAGTTAGAATGGCTTTTATTAAAAAGTCCAAAACAACAGATACTGGCATGGATGCAGAGAAAAAGGAATGCTTATATACTGTTGGTGGAACTGCGAATTAGTACAATCTCTATGGAAAACAGTATGGAGATTCCTCAAAGAATTAAAAGTAGACCTACCATTCAATCCAGCAATCCCTCTACTGAGTATTTACTCACAGGAAAAGAAGTCATTTTATCAAAAAGACACCTGCACTCAAATGTTTATTGCAGCAAAGTTCAAAATTGCAAAGATGTGTAATCAACTCAAGTGCCCATCCTTTCATAAGAGGATTAACAAAATGTGGTATATGTATACCATGGAATACTACTCAGCCATAAAAGGATGAATTAATGCCTTTTACAACAATTTGGATGGAACTGGAGACCATCGTCCTAAGTGAAGTACCTAAAAAATGGAAAAACAAACACTACCTGTACTCGTTGTTAAATTGGAACTAACCGATGAGCACACATGTGCACAGAGGGAAGTAAAACTCAGTGGAAATCAAGCAGGGGGGAGGTGGGAAGAGGGGATGGGCAAAAACCTTCTTAACGGGTACAATGAACACTATCCAGTGATGGACACATTTATAACCCTGACTCAAGAATAACAAAATTAATACATGTAACCAAAAACCTTCATACCCCTGTAATATTTTGAAATAAAAGTAATTTAAAAAAGTGCCTGTGGATACACTTCCTGTCCACACTTGATATTTTCTGATTTATCAATTTTGACCAATCTGATGATGTGATATATCATTCTGGATTTAAGAAGTATTTTCCTGATTATTAATGAGACTGGGCATCTTTTCATGTTTACTGGCCATTGGATATTTTTTATTCCATGAAATACCTATTCTTGTGAAATACTGTTCATATCTTTTTTGCCTATTCTATTTGATTGTCTTTTCCTTATTGATTTTAGGAGTTCTTTATAAATGCTGGGTATTAATCTTTTATCAGTTATATGTGTGTGTATATATATATATATATATATATAAAGCACAACTCTTGACAAATTTCAAAGTGCTTTGTGTGTACAGGAAAAAAAAGAGAACAGTAATATGAAATTGTGTCTAATATAAATACTTTCTGTCAGAATTTATATTTTTTGTATTTGCATATTTCCTTTTGCATAAGGGGGTGTGTTTATTTTCTCAACAATCTATAATGTTACATTTGGATAGGGAACAAAACTCAAAATAAAACAGACCAAAGATGATTACCTTGCGGGGTTAATAAATCATCAAAGGAGGACATTGGATTTAGATATGGTGTAGGAGCATCCCATGGATGAGCGCCCATACATATCCCAGCTCCCTAATTGGTCTTGTCCTCAGGAGGCTTCTAAAGCATTTTCTTAGTGAAGGCAAGCTCCTATAAGTATGTACATACTCTGTCCAGCAGATGGTGCATTTGCAGCAAACTGTTCTTTCCTCCATTCCCTCCCCCATTCCCCCCACAAAATTAACCACCAGGTTTCTGCCAGAACCTGCCATATTCAGGGTGACATATCATGCTGTTAAAATAAAATATAAAGGTTAGAGAAAGATCAGTAATAAGTCCTAAATTGAACATAGATTTCAAGAAATCACCTCTAAAAGAGTCTAGAAATTAATAGTCCCTAATATGATGAAAAACCCCAGCTGACATCAAAGAAACCTCTTGACTTCTTTTTAAAGAATTCTGTTTAATGCATAATTCACTGAGCCCACGAAACATTCTGGGAAACTTTTGGATGGATATCAACCTTTTAATTCAAAATTATGCACTCTGGGAAATGGCTGGCGCTGAAGGTGGCAAGCCTACTAGGTAATTTACACCAGCAATCAAATTGCAATTACAAAGGAGATTAAAACATGACTTTAAAAAGCCTAACTCCACCCTCAGGGCTACTAGCTGTTTGGTAAACATAGCAAGGGAGCCTGTAATTAAAGAAAACTGTGTAATTAAAAATTTTGACCCTCTTCAGGTTTATTGGGGTGACGCTATGAAATCCCTTGGGACAGGGAAGAAAGCTTCATTTCAAGTTGTCCTTGGCAGGTAGCTTTCTATCTTCAAGAGACTGTATATCTTCTGATATTGTCTACCACACCCTCTACGAGTCTTTTTTTGAAGTTTATATTACTCTTGTCTTTTAAGAGTAACTTGAAGGATTTTCAGATCTATCACTGGAGATCACATATGGAGGGGGTGAGTGCATTCAAACTGTGACAGTGACGATGCCATTTCATTTGGGGTGCTAACTTTAAGGCATTGGCTTGTTAAGAATCAGTGTCACATGTGTACATCTTTTGATCATGCTCAGATGATTTATAGTCTATTTTCCCCTGAGGATTTTTATAAAGCTATCTAGATTGGAAAATTGGGGGTAGGAAAGGTGACCCAGGTAGAGGGCGAGGACAGATGATTGAGTGAGGAAGATTTTCTTAGCCTTTCTCTTTCCTCTTGGGTGCCAATTCCTCCAGACCCTTCTCCACGTGCATTCCTTTAGGCTCTTGCCCTCAGCAAGTCAGGCTCAATTAGAGTTCTAGCTAATAAAACGCCACCTCTCTAGGGAGGCCTTGAATTGTCAAGGTATTTTCCTTAATAGAGGAATAAAGTTAACATGATTCTATAGTAGGTGGTACTGTGTAAGAATCCTGGCCAACATGACATGTCCCTACACACCCTACCTAACATCTGGAACATTAATAGGAACCAAGGTATGGCCTGTCAAACAATAACACACCTGTGTAGCATATACACTTTCACTATAAAACTTCCTACAGTATTTAACTCATGCTTCATGACTATCTCTGATTTCAACCAATCCTATATGTTAAAACTGACCTCAAATGGTCACTCCACTGTTAACAATGTTTCAAAAATAAGGTTGATTAAAAATTCAACTGGTATTATCTGAACCTTAAGGTAAATAACTGATTAAGTGATGAGAATATATAGGACTCATTTTAAAGACATTTAACTCCGCTTCTTTGTAGGAATTTGACTCTAAGCAGATTGAGAGATTAAGATATTTTGGATGGTGCCCAAGATGCTTCATTTCTAAAGACCCATGAAGCTGGAAGAGTGTTTTCAGAGACTCTCAGAAACATAATTAATTACTGAATTAGGCCCTTAGAGACAGGAACTGCTTAAAGCCTGAGATAGACCTTTTATCTAGTTAATTAGCTTTATAGGGAGAATTTTGCACATTTAGCAGATGAGTATAGATTTTATTACTTGAAACACAATACAATTTGTTTTTATGTTGTATTTTTAAATTGGGGGGAGGGAAGAAAAACAATCTTGGAACTCTGAAATAACTACAGGAGTTCTGATAATAACGAGGGGCACTATAATTAGACATCATTTTCTCAAGCACATTATATCTGCAAAAGAAAATAAAAATTTAAGTATCGTACCCTCCAAATAGACCAATTCATTCAAGATAAGGGACTTGCGGTGTTACTGAGTTTAGTTGCTCATTATACAGAGCAAGCTAGTTCTCTACATTTGAAGGAACTAGGTTTCAAAAAGCAGTTCATAGATCCCTTTGCTACCAAGTCCAAAGTGAGAGGAGTTCGTGCCTACCATCTCATAATTTCCACTAAGCATATGAAGTGGTAAAATGAGCATATTATACTTTTCCCCAGTTTTTCTACATCTAAAATCTGCTGAGCTGGAATTACCCATGCTATTCCTTGCACATGCTAGGAGGAATTTCTTGAAAGCTATATTCTCCTTCATAACCTCAAAGCTCACTTTGATTCTATTTAGATTCTCCTGGGCTTGGAAACCATTAAACCATCATTTTTACTGAAGGTAGATTTTAAGTTCTTAAACTTAATCCTAACCTCTTTGAATTACCACATGGTTAACAGGCATCAGAGGTAAATACTGATTCTCTAGGGACGTACCCCAAAGTTCCTCTCTTCTCAATTGCTTTTCCTTGTCTTTGATGTACAAGCACATCAACATAATCGCACAGGCCTGCCTCACGTTATGTGAGGTGATCTTTACCATTGGGACTCCAATGAACTCTCCAATACTTAATCTCATTTATATATTGCAAAATCAGTCAATGTTCTTAACACTGAAAAAATGATCTCATGCCTCTTTTCTCTTATAGTAATATATATTTTCTTAGTAGCAGTTTTAACATTCTCACTACTTTTACCTTTCAAAATGGGGTAAATAATTTTCATAAAACATTTCAAACTGACAAACTGCAGTGGTTGTGAACACAATGACTATGCACAATTGCTCATACCCTCATTTGGTTGGGGTAGAGTGGGTAGAATTCTTGTTCTAGATCATAGTTTTGCTAAACCAAATAAAAATTTCCAAGTTTAAAGTCTGCAAGTAACTTCCAGTATACATCTATACTAGATGTAAATTATATATTATATATATATAAATTATATATTAGATATAAATTATATATTATAAATTATATATTAATTATATAAATTATATATTATATATCAATAGATAATTATATATCTATTATATGAATTTTCTATTATATGGATAGAAATATCTATCCCTCTGGCTTTCTCTTCCAGCAGTTGAATATAATGGACTGAAGAGGGGGAAGGGAAGAGGATTATATGGATAGATGTCAGGGTTCCTAATACCTCCTGAATTCAATTGTAGTGACTCTACTTTTATTTGCTTTAAATATTGTAATTCTTAATATAATATTGCTTAAGAAGTATTTATGTTACTTTGAAAAAACTTGAAAACTTTGACTAAGTAATCTCTAAGGTTCCTTCCAGTTTTGCCCAAAGGATTCACTCAATCAGGAGCTCTTTGGAAGCCTCTCAGTGTATGGGGTCAGATGGATGTGAGGTCTTATTAAGGGCATAGTTCAAGGTTTGGGGGATATTTGTCATGGATGCAACCAGTTAGGTAAAAGAGTGTCATCCGAGCTGCTGAATCTCTATTCATCTACCTCACATGGACCCCAGGGATGACACTTCCCAGTGAGTGGAGACATTGCAGGAAGGGATAATCATACATTCAAGATTGAGAAACAAAAATGGTTCACAGAGTGATTTAGTTGCTTTCATTGCTTCTTTTAGGACTGGGCTAAAAATGGCTTAAAGTTCAAAAGTTGATTCTTTATATATTAGCAATCTGAAAAAAATTTCAAAAGACATAAAGCTAAATGTTCTTTCCCAGCCCTTCAACAAACTTTTATTGTTGTCCCTTACCTTGAACTTTTACTCTAATGATAGCTTATGAGGCAATTGGATAGCACCTCATGTGCTGTAAACAAAAATTTATTGTTCAAATGGCTTGCTGTCAGTTGCTGTTCTCTCTTCCCTACTTTTTACCTGATATTTCCCTTATGGTGAAATTCACATGAAAATAGATGTTCTGGGCAATTTTATTATGAGCTCCAAACAAACAGGAAAAATGACACTCTGGCCTGTGTCGATTAAAGATGCTCCCACAGGTAAAGAAACAGTATTGACTAGATGAAATTTTGATGAAGCGGGAAAAACAATTCACAGTGATTTTGTGAAAAAATATGGGAATTTATTCCAATGAGTATATTTGTATGCTGTGTGCGAGTGTGGATGTGTCTATCACAAATGAGTGTTTTAATTAAAAATTTTCAAGAAAAAACAAGGGTCTTTTCAAGAAATGTTCTTTTATTTGATAGATGACATAACTGAGGCTCAAAGAACTTGAGTGACGTTTTTCAATGTTACAATTTGGGGCAGGCCTCACATCTCCTGATTCTCTGTCCAGTATATTTTATTTACATCACAATACTTGGCTGTGATATAAAGTTACCTTGAATTAGAGTTACCTTCTCTGACACAGTTATTAAGCAAAGATTGGCTTTAGGAAAGAAGACAAATCCAAACTTATTGAGGGAATGTTTTTAGTCAATACATTATGTGAAGTGGTTTCCAATTTGGAGGAACGAAGTAAAGTTTCCTTGTCCTGTTCAGTGAAGTGAAACCAAAGTATGAAACTCATGATGACATGAAATATATCAACATTGCTTTTCTTCAGAATAAAAGAAGTAGCAATTCATGAATATCTAGCAAAATGCCATCTTCTCATTTGAGATTATTCTCATGTTCTTCTTAAAAGCAAAGTTTTTGCTTGTTAGGTTCTCAAATATTAATGATGATCATAAATGTATAAGGGGCTTTAATATATTCTTTCTTCAGTGATATTGAGCAGAAGTTTCCAGTTTCTTGATCTTTGATGAGGGATAAAATTGAGTAAACCATCGCAAAGCAAAAATCAGGAGATCCCACCCTTGGGTGGAAAGGCAATGGTGCTAGTTTTTCACCCAATTTTAAAGTGATTTATCCTTCCAGTTCATCTTGTGAGGTCTTCCTGGAGCCGCTCCTCAACCCCCAGTTGGAACTTGCATTCCCTTTCTCTGTGTTTAAGAAGCATAGTTTATTTGGGAATGGTGTAAAAATCAAATGAGATGCTGTATGCGATAGCCAGTCATGCATCCTGCCTCATGTTATGTTTCCAGAAATACACTTGCCTTTCCCAGGACCAACTTGTTTCTTTGTCCCCTTTCCAGTGTCTGATGCAGAGACATGCTTCAGTAATTATTGCAGAAATGGCGTAACATGTTCATCGATGAAGCCCATAACATTTTATGATGGTCCACTCATTAATAATAAATTATTATGGGGACAGAATTAGGGCAGCTTGCTATCCCTATTATGCACAGGATGTGCAAGAGGCCACAGCAACCTGAGGATCATCTGAGGATCACACAATTAGATTAGGGACATTCTGCTGTGAGGAAGACAGACTCACACAGAGAAGAATATCCTGTGATCACCAAGACACTCAGGGCTAAGCAAACACCAGTGAGTGCTCAGTGATTTTTTTTCTTTAGACATGATCAACAATTGTATGGTGGGAAGTCTGGATGGGGAGTGTATAGATTTCTACAGAAACACATTTTTTATTTTCAAAAGTACTGTACTTGAGTCTAGTTTTGGATCTTGATTATAAAAATTATAATTTAATAGAAGAAGTAAATTCTCCTGTGCTTAATTGGTATTGTACGATAGAGAGAATTGAATCTAGTTCTAGTCGCATACCTGGGGGATTTTAACAAACAGCTTATTCTCTGGCAACTAAAATGGCTGAGGAATCCTCAGTATTTATGAACAGTATGTATTAGGATGTCAACATTAGTAGGTCTCTTCAAGTTTCTTTATTATTTTTTTCTGATGTGTAAACACAATTTCAAAATGTGCCCTGTACTAAACCTTCCATACTGTTCTTATCACTTCTCAGGGCCTCCCAACAGCTTCCAATCTCACTCAGCATAAACGCCAAGATCCTTACAGGCTTCGGCAAGATCTGGGCCCCACCAGCTCTCTGACCTCGCTGCCTCCATCTCTTCCTGCTAACTCCACCCAGCCATGCTGGTCTCTCTGATTCCCCTTGAACATACTAAGCAGGTTCTTTTCTCTTCCCTTTCTCCCTCGTTCCTTCAGGTCTCTGCTCCTGGGTCAAACTGTTAGTGAGGTTTCTTCGGTCACTTTATATAAAATGGTAACATACCTCGCCCCTGCCAGACACGACACACATACACCCTTACCTGGGACTCCTCAGTCCACTTGGCCTGCTCTACTTTTCTTCATAGCATAAATCAGCATGTGACATGTTATATATTTACTAGTTTATTTGTGGAAAATAAGCTATAAGAGGGTGGGGCCTTTGCTAGGTTTCACTGCTTAATTCCCAGGGTCTAGAGCCGGGACTGATATAGAGAAGGTCTGCAATAAATGTTGAATGACTATGTGAAATTTCTTTGGTTCTTTAAAGTCCATCCCTAATCCCATTTCCTTCAGGAAGTCTTCTAAATATGAGTGGAACAAATATTACCATCATCTTTAAATATTACCAGCAATTCCAATTTTTCCAGAAACATCTTAGTCATACGAAATCCAAGGACAAAAATACCCTATCTGATAGTTCTATTTGGCATTCTGTTGTGTTTCTAAAATATTAACAGATGAATCCTGGACTGGCAGTGTGATTTTCCCCAATCCCCAGAGCCATGCAGTGGTAGAGCCAGAATCAATATGAACTTTGCTGGTTCTCTTACTCTTATTAGTGCCAATATAATGCCAATATTCTCTCAAGACTCTCCTACAACAATCATGCCCAGGCTGATTTTGCCTCCAGTCACATTTCTCTGCTTTATTCGACAGAAGTCATTATACTGCTGTTACCTTGGAAGAACATGTCACTGGATAATGGTAAAGGATGAGAATTCTACTCCAGGAAGGGTTCTTTCTCTTTGACCTTGGTTGAGTGACTTCATCTCTCTCATCCTCAATGTTCTCATCTATAAAATGGCAAATAATAAAATCTACCTGACCAAGTTCACAGGGTTGTGTAAGGATCAAATGACAGTGTGTTTAAGAGTGATTTAAAAGTGATAAAGTGCTAAGTGAACACATATCTTCACAACTATTTCTAGAGTTTTAGGATTCTGAATTTTTGGCAATATTTTTGTTTTAGCTTTTTGACTGAGTGAGCTCTTGTGATGGTCCATCAAACATAAAGGACAAAAATAAACAAACTTCTTATCACACTGTAGCTTGGGATGCAGAAAAAAGGATGAGCCTGCACACTCAGGAAATCATATTAATTAATTTAATCTCTAGCCAAGTAGCTCGAATGACTAAATATAAACTGTAGATGGCAGCAAAAAGAAGTAGAAGGCTGGGATATCAGCCTCTTGTTTTCCCAGTTCTGTTGTCAAATTAATTAACCTTATTTTACTTCTAAGAATATCTATCAAAATCCTAAATAGTGCTGTAATATTTTAAATAAAATCATGATATAATGTTTCCAAGAAAAATAAAATATACTTTCCTTTTCCTTTTTCACAGTTTAGCCACTGGATTAATTCAGCCTTAAAAGACCCTTGCAAGGCAAAAAGGGAGAAAGAGAATTTAATAAATTTCCCCACTGAAAAGGGAGGAATTAAATTGAGGAGGGATTAACCACAAGGTAAGTTTTTAGGGAGAATTTAGGTAGACAAAAGCAGTGAAGAAATCTATCTCTGGAAGATGGCTTTACATTTAGAAATATTTCACTTATAGTTTTGCTGTTTAAAATATTGCTGAAGATGACATGTAGCTAGTGAATAGAAATGAAGAAGATATAAATATATGCATTATCCAAAGGTTTTTTGATGATTGAGAAATGATAATTCTTTTTGTTTTCTACTTTTACCAAAATTGAGATAATCAAAGTTTAAGGTTTTATTAGAGTATAAGCATTTTAGGGACAGAGAAGATGTCTTTTTTTTTTTAAGTACTCCAATAAGCTTATGTAGTGCTAACATGATTATTGGCGACTGAATAGTTTATAAACCAACCTTTGTGATAGAAAATCCTTAAGAAGTTCTAATTTATGAGAGTATTAATGGCATTTTAAATTTTTTTAGAAATAAAACTTAGTGTGTGATGTGTGCAATGAAACAAACAACTACCACCAACCCCTAACAACATAAACCCAACCAGAAAAGCTTTCAAATACATCAAATCAACCAACCTACTTATTAATTTACTTTTAATTAAGTATGGAGGATTGTAATTGGAGTGAGGGAAGAGAGTGACAGGGAAGAAAAATACAGTCTTAAATAGCAGTTAAGACATGGTGACCTGTAGCCTGATTACATTTTTTTTTTTTGACTATTTACTATTAGTTCTCGGAAATAACAGCACAATAGTGCAAATATTGATCTAGTGCAATTCGATGCTCTCAGAGGAAGGGGTGAAGTATGTAATTGAAGGCCTTTTCTCTGAGTTATTCTTTATTGAGGACACACCATTACAGCAATTAATGAAAGAGTTAATAAATATCTTTTTGGATAATGAAGATTTGGGGGCAATAGTTGATTATTACTTAAACTGCACATAATAAACTGAATCAATGACAATGAGACTGCATCCTTTTTCTAAGTACAAACATATTTTTTTCCCCTTAGGAAGTAGGAGTGGAAAATAATGTCTGATTAGGAAACAGATACACCTGGGTTGGTTTTGGAAGCCACTTAGCTTTGCAAATTGGAGAAAGTAATTTAACTCCTTTGATCTTTACTTAAGTCTATAAAATAGAGGGAAATAATATCTACCTACGTGACTGGATTTTTATGAGAATTAATGAATAAAAATATAAAATGGCTATTTTCAGGCCAGTAGCAATCAATAAATGCTAATTTTCCTTTTCTTTTTCTCTTTTCAGATTAGGACTTTATTGGTTGTAGCTTAAGTTCAGGGTGAAGATGATAGATTAATGGTTCACAATGTGATTTTGGAAAAATTTATATATTTTTATACAAGGAGACTGAAAATGCACATTTCATATTTAACCTATAAAATCAGATCAATACTTCACTGTTTCAATTTAATTTAATTTCCAATAGAATTCTGATTTTTTTTCAGCTTAAATAAGAATGAAACATTTAAGAAGTTATAAATATGCCTGTTTTGAATCATCTCTTGACCTGGAAAATCTTTTTCTCCCTCCTCACTTTTAATGAAATCTTAGTCATATTTTTAAAAGTTACATCTTTTAGGAAGTCTTTCCTGACCCTCTGCTCACTGTGATCTCTTTTTTGTATGTATATACTATGTAGCTTATACCTCTCCTAAGATGCCAATGATAAACTGCTGTATAGTATAAAAGCTACATTCTCTTATTGCCCTACTTGCTAAGCTTCTTGAGAGCAAAAAGAATTTTTTTATTCTTTTTTTTTCTCATCCTTTGTAGAACCTGACACTAATTAACATCGAATACTGAAAATTCTCTGAAAAGTTTCATAATTATATCATGATATGTTGTCTTCACTATGTGCATGTGTCACCATTGTCTAAAAATCCTCTCTATATTTAAGGGAAAAAAAGCTCTCTAGCAGCACTAGCTTTATAACAATCAACTCTCAATTTCATCTTTGCTTTATCAGGAAGAGCAAATTTTTAAGAAGTTTGCTAAAACATGAGACCTGTAGCTGGCCAACTGGCCAACTACAGGGCTTGAGTATACAATCTTGTCTCAAAAAGGAATCTAGGAATCTAAATAATCTAGACCAATGACTCTCAAACTGTTTTCTTGCACTTGGGTTCTCTATGTAGATGAACCTATTCTACAACTAAAACAGAAATAATGATCTTTTCCAAATTGGCTGGTACTACATTAAACTGCTTTAATTTTAATCTTGTTTTCACTAAATTTGAAAAAGTTTTGTTACTTCTTATCTGCTGGGATGAATGAATGGATTCATACTAGGTTAATATTAATGGCCAATCTCAGAACGTCCAATTATACTTGGCTCAGCAGCTTAGTGAGTGTATGGACATAATTTTGTAGTTGAAATGTTAGTTTGCAAATTTAAGATACAGTCGATTTTGTGATGACAAAATTGTTTTTTTCTCTTTAAAGAATTAAATTTTTTAATATTCTGGAATGTTATTACTGTAACTTCCGGGGACTCTGCCACCTTAACAAATTCTAATTTACTTTAGACAGTGGAATGAATCTTTTGACTACCATAGTTTTGGAATAAACCAGACACAAATGGAGTGCCTATGTTGCCCCAGGTACAATGCTAGAGGTTTGAAGAAGAAACATGAAGAATGCCTATGTAAACTTCGTTGCTGATATCACATAAAGTGACTAAAGAGGACTGTGGACACCTGCTAAATGTTTATAGTAAGAGGGAGGTGAGAACGATGATCAGCATTCAAGTTCTTTAGCCCTCCTTCTCCTTGTCTGCTTCTCAGGGTACATTAGCATCCTTAATCTTTAGCAGGTGTGCTCACTGTTCAGGCATTCTGAGAATTTTGCTAGTTTTCTAGGAAGGCTTAACTAAACCCAACTTTGAAAAGTCCTTTGAAAAGGACTTCCCATACTCTCCTGCTCCATAAGATGACAATCTAATCTTAAAACTCTTTAGAGAAGGGCCGGGCGCAGTGGCTCACGCCTGTAATCCTAGCTCTCTGGGAGGCCGAGGCGGGCGGATTGTATGAGCTCAGGAGTTCGAGACCAGCCTGAGCAAGAGCGAGACCCTGTCTCTACTAAAAATAAAAAGAAATTAATTGGACAACTAAAACTATATAGAAAAAATTAGCCGGGCATGGTGGCACATGCCTGTAGTCTCAGCTACTCAGGAGGCTGAGGCAGGAGGATCGCTTGAGCCCAGGAGTTTGAGGTTGCTGTGAGCTAGGCTGACGCCAAGGCACTCGCCCCGGGCAACAAAGTGAGACTCTGTCTCAAAAAAAAAAAAAAAAAAAACTCTTTAGAGAAAATTCCTCTATTTCAGTATGTGATTGCTATCCTAGTGAGGAATTTTTTTCTGAACCCCCTGAAATACTGCCTTTCTCTCTATATTGCCTTTCCAGTGTCCTGTTGAGGA
>CAUYSK010002196.1:0-47239 GCA_963575035.1 Avahi laniger
TAACAGTAACTAGTATATAAGTCTGTGCCTACCTTACTTCTGGGTCTTTCGCCATTTGTGTAACTGTAGTATGCCCCATTAAAACGCTGTTGGAAGAACTCCAGGTGTTGTGTCCTTCTTGCTGGTCAGGACGGTGCAACAGCTAGCCATCCCAGGGTGCACAGAGATTAGGAAGTCACAGGCAGCCCCTTGTAAAAGTGACTTAGGTGATTTATGAAGCTGTCCTCGATTTTACCCACTCCAAGGCCCTGCTGTTGCTATTCCTGGTCTTCCTCTTGGACACACCCCTTCCACTTTCCCTTCAAGGCACTGTGAGGAGGGAGGAACATCGGGAGGAAGGCTAGTAGTGTCTTGGGCTCTGACTAGTTCTTATTTCTCTCTGCTTTAGAGTCTGCCTAACACAAGGCACATATTCATTTCTCTATAAATATTTGTTAATTGACATCTATGTTGATTGAAGTAATAACAAGCTGTGTGGCCTTGGGCAAGACATTGCTCTTTTCTGGGTCTCAGTTTCCTTCTCCTGCAAAATAGGCAGTTTGACTAGGTCAGGGGTTTTGAGACTCTGCTAGGGATTCTGGTTGAGGAGGTCAATTCCGATAAAATCAGACTCTGAGAGGCAGGATAGCACAGGGGTTAGGAGCATTCCAGTCGCAGCTCTACCGCTTCCTAGCTCTGTGATCCTGGACAAGCTGTTATACTCAGCTTCCCTGAGTCGCAGTTTCCTCATGTGTGAAAGGGACATAATACCCACCTCATGTGATTTCTGTGGGAGTTAAATGATTCAATATGTGTAAAGTGGTCCCTACAGAGCCTGGCCTGTGAAGGATGTCATGCAGGTGTGGGCTGTTACCATTTGAGGGGCCTCTATTGTATACCAAGATCTGGCCGTTTGCTATGAAGAACACAAAGATGAATAGTATACTTTTCCCATCAAATAGTATACTTTTCCCATCAAAAAGTTTATAATCAGTAAAAAGATAGATCATAAACTATGTGAAATGTGAATATATGCATAGGAAAAAACAAAGTATAGCAATGTATTATCAGGAGCCATCTCTGTATAGTAGGACTATTGATCATACAGGGTTTTTAAAAAATATTTTTCTGAATTATATTCTCTAAAATGAGCTTTTAGTAAATCTTCGCTTAAGGACAAATAATAAACATTAATAAAGCACCACAAAAAACAGAGTTTAGTGTGGGAGATACTTGAGTACACAGAATTATAATCCAAAAAATTCTATGGTGGTCCTTTTGTGCTGCCCACTTCCACTCAGGATAAAGCAAAGAAAAAATAAATGGATACGGTAAAGCCCTTTGTGGTCTGCTCTTCAACTTTGTTTCTTTCTATTTCCCTTCTTACCCTCTGTGGTGCAGCCATTTTGGACTATTTTCAAATCTCCCCTCTTAAAGTTTTTCTCAGTAATTCAATCAACAAATATTTATTGAGGGCTTAGAATGAGCCCTTGGGAAAAGAGCAAAGTGAAGCAGGTTGCTGGCTCTATGTGGGGGATTTTCTTAGAGGATAGTGTTCGTGATGAACACTTTGTCTAAGAAAAAGGAGAAACCATATTAAATATTTGATTTATAGTATACTGTTTTGAATGAATAAATAAAAAAAATAATTTTTTTCTTGGCCTATGAGAAATGTACAAAAGTGTTTTAATTCCCAGGTATTATTAAATGTTAGATAAGCAAGATTGGGTTGTTGAGACTAAAAGTATTAATTAATTCCTCTATTTTCTCCACAGGTCTTAGGATGAATTGACTCTACTTCTGCAGCTGCACAGGAGAAAGCCAGCCTCTGGTGGGTGTGCTGTTGGGGGTGTTAAGAAGCTTCCGTCTGCAGGGTAAATGCCAGGGCTGTAAATAGATCCTCTTCCAGCCCAGGGGCTGCAGAAGAAGAGAAATAGCTAGTTACTGCATCCGCTTTGTTTTCTAGATCCAACAAACAAACCTCTTTTCCTTTTAACGCCAACCAGTAAATACAGTGTATTAACTGAGACTCTACTATGTACCAGGAAGTGGTAGTGAATAAGAGAGAGAGCTTATCCTCAAGTAATAATTAATATTTACTACATGATGGGCACCAAATACTTTGCATATAGTAACTCACATTATACTCATAATACCTTGGAAGGGAGGTACTGTTATCTCCATTTTAGAGATACGAGAAAAGAGGCATTAAGGATAAAATATTTGCTCAAGCTTTCACAACTACTAAATAAGAGTAGAGTTTTCCTGAGATTTGAATCCAGGCTTCCTGCCTCCAGAGGCTGAGTTCTAAACACTTATACTACTCCACAGTGTACACGCATACATTTTAGGGAGCCTGATGAGAGCCTCTTGTTGAATGTATGATTCAGTTAAAACCCACAAGTAGGTTAGAGAGGATTAAAATTGGCTATTAAACATCCAGTGGGTAATTTATAGACCACTTTTCAGCACTATTTTTTCCCTTCTGAGCCTTTGCCTTCTACTGTCTGAATAGCCTTTCTTTCTTCTCATAGACTGGTACACTTTAAAAAATGCTTTTGAGGTATAATTTACATAAGATGATATGCCTAGATGAGTTTTGACAAATGAATACATTGGTGTGGCCTCCACCCCAATCAAGAACATTTTTATCACCTAGAAGAGTCCTCTGTACACTCAGTCACCCCACCCTTGACTCTTTCTGCCTAGGTGGTGATCTGATTTCTAGCAACACAGTTTGGCCTGTTCTAGAATTTTAGGTAACTAAAATCATAGTATTTACTCTTTTGTTCTGGCTTCTTTCACTCGCTGTAATGATGTTGAGATTCATTTATATGTGTTTTTTTGCTTTGTTTTGTTTTTGTTTTATTATTGAATCCATTGAATGAATTTACCACACTTTTTAAAATTTATTTACCTGTTGAAAAAGGTATTGGAGTGTTTCTAGTTTGGGGCTATTATGGATAAAGCTTCTATGAAAGTTTTTGTACTTTTTGTGAACACATGGTTTTATATCTTTTGAATAAATACCTAGGAGTAGAATTGCTCGGTCATATGGCAGGTATATAACTGTTTTCCAACAGTTAGAAAGATGTGGCTGCATCTTTTGGCATTTCCACCAGAAATCTATGAGAGTTTCCATGGCTCCATATCCTCATCAATATTTTACATTATTAGTCTTTTTAATTTTAACTATTCTAATGACTGTGAAGTGATATCTCATTGTGATTTTGATTTGCATTTTCCCAATGACTAAGGATGTTAAATATATTTTCATGTGCTTCTTGGCCATTCATGTATCTTCTTTTGATAAATGTGTGCTTGAATCTTTTGCCTACTTTTTAATTTGCCTGACTTAAAAATATTAAGTTACAGGAGTTTTACAATATATTCTGAATTTAAGATTTTTGTCAGATTTATGTATTGTGATTTCCCCCCCAATCTGATTTATCTTTCATTTTCCTAACAGAGCATTCTGAAGAACAGAAGGTTTAAATTTGAATGAAGCCCAACTTATCTTTTCTTTCACAGTGGAGGCTTTTTGTATCCTAAGAAACCTTTTCCACACTAAGGATATGAAGATATTTTTCATCATTTTCCTCTAACAGTTTTACATTTTTAGTTTTTATGCTTAGGTCTGTGATCTACTTTGATTAAATTTTATGTGTTGTGTGAAGTAGGAGTAAAGAATCAATTCGTACTGTACTATATTGATACCAAGATTTTTCAGTAGGATTTCTTAAAAACAATATCATTTACTATGAAATTGCCTTGGCAGCTTTGTTAATTGTAAAGTAAATTAATAAAAGAAATTAATTGAAAATAAACTAATTGTATATACATGCATCTATCTGTGGTCTATCTTCTTTCCATTAATTGATCTGTGTATTCTTCTTTACACATACCACAATGGCTTGATTATTGTAGCTTTCTGGTAAACCTTGAATTCATGTTGTAAAATTTATCCAGCTTTGTTCTTCTTTTTCAAAATTGTTTGACTCTTCAAAGTCCTTTGTATTTCCAAATAAATATTAGGATTAATTTATCATACTTGCAAAGATTTTTGACAATATGCAGTTGGATAGACTTGGGAACTTTATAATATTGAATCTTGCAATCTATGAACAAGATTTAATTTTCCTAGATTTTTAAAGTCTTTTTTAGTTTCTCTCTGTAATGTTTTATACTTTACATTGTAGAAGTCTTGTATATTTTTGTTAAATTTATTCCAAAGTATTTTATGTTTTTAGATGCTTTTGTAAGTGGCATTACTTCTTAGATTTCACTTTCCAATTATTTTTTACTACATAGAAATGCAACTGATTTTGCATGTAAATGCAATTGATATTGAGTTTGTATCCTGTCTCCTTGATAAATTTTCTTATTGGTAGTAGTAGGTTTTTATGAGTAGATTCCTTAGTGGATCCTATATAAATAATCATTTTCCATAATAAAGACAGTTTTTCTTATTCTATTCTAATCTCTGTGCTTTTACTTCTTTATTTTGTCTTATTGTTCTGGTTAGAACCTTTGGTACAATGTTGAATATAAATGTGGAAAATTGATTAACTTGTCCTATTCCCAATTATAGAGGAAAGACATTTAATATTTCATCATCAAGTATGATTTTAGCTATAAGATTTTTATAGAAGCTCTTTATCATATTGTAAAAATATTACTTTTTTATTTGCTGAAAGATTTTTTTTTTACATGAATGAGTGTTAAATTCTGTCTAATGCTTTTTTCTGCATCTATTAACATGATCATACGTTTTTCTTTTTTCTGTTAATGTGATGAATTGAATCGATTGATTTATGAATGTTGGGCCAACTTTGCATTCCCAGGATAAGCCTCATTTGGTCATGATATATTATCCTTTTTCTATATTGCTAGACTTAATTTGCCAATATTTTGTTTAGAATTTTTGCACTTGAGTTTATGAAGGATATTGGTCCATAAATTTATTTTTGGTTATGACCTCTTAGAGATTTATTATCAGGATTATACTAGCCTTGTAAAATGAGTTGGAATATGATTATTTTCTGAAAGAATATAAAATTGATCTTATTTCTTTCTTATATATTTCATAGGAATCACCAGGAAATCATTTAGAAATGAAGGACAGATTAAACAAGGAAAAGGAAATCACTAGGAGAGCTATCTGAACTTGGAGTTCTCTTTGTGAGATTTTAATTATGAGTTTAATTTTTAAAATATAAATGGAGCTAGGATTTATTTCTTGTTTTATTAATAGTTTTGATAAGTTGCATGTTGAAAAGAATTTTTCCATCTAAGCAAATTATTTTGCATAAAGTTATTCGTAATATAGTCTCATTATCCTTTAATGACCATAGAATCTATAGTGATACAGATAATTTGTGTTCTTTCTTGATTAGCCTAGCCTGGCTTTATTTATTAACCTTTCAAAAAAACCATTTTCTTACCTTGTTGATTTCTTTAATTATTTGTTATCAATTGCACTGTCGATGTCTCCCATTAACTATATTATTTCCACTATTTCACTTTAGTTTCATTTGTTCTTTTTCTCTCCCTTGCTTAACAGTAAGGTAAAGATTGTTCATTTTATGCCTTTCTTCTTATCTAATGTAAGCAATAAGGATATAAATTTTTCTTTGAGGGCTGCTGTAGCTACCTCTCCTAAATTTTGTTGTATATGTGGTAATTATTCAGTTAAAAATGTTTTCTAATTTTGTGATTTCTTTTTTGACTCATGGGTATTAGATCTGTGTTGCTTAGTTTTAAAATATTTATTTTGCTACATGAATTATTATTGATTTCCAATTAATGTAGTTATTGTCATAGAATATAGTCTATGTAATTTCAATCCTTTGAATTTATTGAGGCCTTTTTAAAATGATACACCATATGGTCCATCTTTCTGAGTGTTTCACATGTACTTGAAAAGAATATGCATTTTGTAGTTGTTTAGAATAGAGTTCTATAGATGTCCATTTTGTCAAATTAGTTGATAGTGTTGTTCAAATCTTCTCTATTGTATTTTTTCCTATTTCTCTCATCATCAACTAAGAGAGAGGTATTGTAATCTGTAAGCATAATTACTGATCTATTTCTCATGTTTAAGTTTGTCAAGTATTGCTTTGCATAAATTAATGTTATTAACTGAATAATCATTTATTAATAGAATTGTTATGTCTCCTAGATAAATTGACCTTTTTAACGTTATGAAATGTCCTTCTTATTTTCTGGTAATATTACTGAAGCAAACATTGTTTGCTTCGAGATAACTAATCTAGCTTTCTTAGGCTTCATGTTTACATGGTATGTTGGTTTCAAATGTTTTAGTTTCAATCTGAGTGTATCTTTATATTTAAAGTACAATTCTTATAAACATCATATAGTTGAATCTTTCTTTTTTGCCAAGTTTGGTAATTTCTGGGTGGTTGTGGTGATTTCATGTTGTTTGGCAGAAGTGAGTTTTTCACATCCGTCTGCATCTTGATCAGAAGCAGAACTCACACTGACTAAATTTTTATTTAATTCTTAACTTGGAAATTATCTCACATGATACCACCCATGGGTAGGCCTCCTTTCTGTGTGTTCCAATAGCACCTTACACCCTTCCAACTGTATTACTGTATCATATACCCTACGTTATATTAATAATAGTCTGTTATACATACTAGATTGTAAAGTTTTGGGAAGCAACCAAATTTTGTTTATTATTTGTTTTTGTTTATTGTAACCTTGATACCTAGCACAAGTTGTGGTCCAGAGTGCAGGCTCAATTTATATTAGTTGAGTAAATGGATGAATTAAGGAATGCCTTAAGAGAAGTATACCAACCATGTAACATTCAGTACATACATGTCTGTATCTGCAAGTATGTGTGTGTGGTGTGTGCAGGCGTGTGTATGTGTGTATGCAATTATTTGAGATGTGAGATGAGAGCAGGTATAAGAGAAGACATTGAAGAAGAGAAAATATGAATTGGGTCATGTAGTATGAATAAGATATTCAGTCATAGATAAAACAAAATGCATTAAGCCATTCAAAATTTTCTTTTAGAATGTAGTTTCTTGGTATGGAGGTTCCTCAAAAAATTAAAACTAGAACTACCATATGATTGATCCAGCAATCCCACTATTGCATATATACCCAAAGGATACAAAAGCAGTATGTTGAAGAGATATCTGTACTCCCATGTTCATTGCAGCACTATTCATGATAGCCAAGACATAGAATCAACTTAAGTGTCCATCAATCGATGGATCGATAAAGAAAATGTAGTATAAATACACAATAGAATAACATTCAGACTTAAAAAAAGAAGGAAATCTTGTCATTTGTGACAACATGCCTGAGCATGTTGGAGAGAGAAGAGGAAATCAGGCAGAGACATGTGCAGGGGAATGCAAAGAGCTGAGAATATAGAGTTGTGAGCCTAGAATAACTAAAGTATCTCGAGATCACAGGACAAAAGTTTGAAGAGGAGAGAGATATATAGGGCACTCCAAAGATCTACAGGGGTTCATGCATGACTATTTAACAGAGTACCGATCAAAATGTATATGAGGAAACCACCCGAGGTGAGGAAAGAGTATCCAAAAAGATTAGAGGGAAAAGCATCAGGTATCCACAAAAGTACCAGAAAAAATACTTGTCCCTACAAATCAGACTATAAAACCTATAATTCATGGGAATTGGGTCAAGTACACAGAAGAGTCATGCCACAGTTGTGGGGAATAATCAACTCTACACTAGCACTGCTGCAGTCTTGCCCAATAAATCTTAAAAGCAAGACTCAAAAGGATCAAATTGATTTCAAGTAACTAAACTGTGTCCCAGAATAAAGGAAATAAAAATTTGTGTGAATAAAAAAATCCAGTACTCCACAAAGTAAAATTCGTAATGTCTGGTATCCAGTAGAAAGTGATCATTCATTCAAAGAAGCATGAAAATATAATCCATAAAAGGAGAAAAAAAATCCCTAAATCAAAACCGACCCACAACTGACACAGATGGCTAAAATTAACAAACCAGGACATTAAAACAATTTTTCTATACATTCAAAAATTCAGTAGAAACGTGAAAGATATAAAAAAGATAAAAATTCAAAGTCTAGAGGTGAAAACCACATGTGAATAATGAAAAATACACAGGATGGGAATAATTGCAGAGTAAAAGATTAGTGAACTTGACATAGGAATAGAAGCTATCCAAAATAAAACACACTAAGGAAGAAATGTACAAAAATCAACAGAGCATCAGTGAACTATGAGACAACTTCAAGTTGCCTAATATATTAGTAATTGCAATTCCTGAATTAAAATATGTAAGGAGAAGATAGAAAAAATTTTGAAGTAGTAATGGCCTCCAAATTCTCAAATTTAATAAAAATTATAAATTGATCAAGCCAATAACTAAGGATTAGAAACAAAGATGACTACACAAATTGCTCAAAACTAGTGATGAAGAGAAAAACTCTTAAAAAGCAGGCAGAGAAAATAAGATACACACGGAAGAACAAAGATAAGAAATGTAGCAGACTTCTCATCAGAAACAATGTAAGTGAGAAGATAGTGGAGCAAACTCTTCAAAGTAATAAAAGAAAAAAAAGTCAACCTAGAATTCTACACTCAGAAAATCTTTTAAAAATGAAAATGACATGTATCTCCAGATATATGAAAACTCAAAAAAGGGAAAAGATATTTGCAAATCGTAAATCTTATAAAGAATTTGTATCTAGAATATGTTAAGTACATTCAAATTTCAATAATAAGAATATTTAAAATTAAAAATAATAGCCATACCAAGTATTGGCAAGGATGTGGAGAAACTAGAACTCCCATCCATTGCTGGTGGTAATGTAAACCAGTTTGGAGAACAGTTTGGCGATTTCTAAAAAGTTATACATAAACCTACCATTTAATTCAGCCATTCCACCTCTAAAACTGAAAGCATATATCCGTACACAGACTTATACATAAGTGTCCAGAGTAGTTTTATTTTTATTAGCCCTAAACTGGAAACAACCCAGCTGTTGATATATAATTGAATGGCTAATTTGTGGTATATACATACAATGGAATACTATTCAGAAGTTAAAAGGAATTAACTATTTATATTGATGACAACATAAATGAATCCTAAAATAATTGTGCTGAGTGAAAAGCCAGACCAAAAAAAGGACATTCGATTCCATTTATATAAAATTCTAGATAATGTGAGTTAATCTAGAGTGACAGAAAACAGATCAGTGGTTGCCTTGAAAGGAGGCGAGATTACAAAAGTACACAAAGAGTTCTTCGGAGGTTAATTGATATGTTTATTATTTTGATTGTGGTCATGGTTTCACAAGTTTACCAAATTTTACACTGTAGACCGGACATGGTGGCTCGTGCCTGTAATCCCAGCACTTTGGGAGACTGAGGTGGGAGGATTGCTTGAGGCCAAGAGTTTGAGACCAGCTTGGGCAACGTAGGGAGAGCCTGCCTCTACAAAAAATAAGTTAAAAATCAGCCGGGCATGGTGGCATGTGCCTGTAGTCCTAGCTACTTTGGTGACTGAGGTGGGAAATTCTGAGCCCAGGAGTTTGAATTTGCTGTGAGCTATCATTGTGCCAGTGCGTTCCAGCCTGGGGGACAGAGTGAGACCCTGTCTTCAAAAAAAATATTTTATACTGTAAATATGTACCACCTTTTGTATGTTAATTATATCTTAATAAAACTTTTAAAGAAACTTGATATTGTCCAATTTTCATAAGAAATTCATTATTTATATCCCTGCTTAAGATGAGAGATATGCTAGACAAAACATAAGTTTAATGATATTGAGAAATATTTTCATTGTTTAAATATCTACATGGAAATAAGGCTAAGTTATACAGCATGAGTCCAGGCCCAAAGATAAACAGAAAAATGTTGGTTCAAGAAGCTGAAACCTTGGCTCCCATTGGCACTTTGTTAGTATGTATAGTTGAAACCATGAATTTTCATAATGTTAATGATGAACAAAATTGTCGAGTTGAATTTTAAGTCTTGAAACTAAAATAGCTATCACTGTGGAGCTGTGTGGAGCCCAATTATAAAGGAATAGGATTGTAATTGTAAATTGCTGAATATAGTAATTATTGTGGCAGATGTACAGTAATTAGTTTGTAACACTAAGACTTTTATTTTGTGATCTTTGCAATACCTTCCAAAAGAGGAAAAGTAGCTATGGATGGGCAGATTTTGATTTGGACTCTGCAGTGTTTTTAGAATTATTTTTCTGCAGCAAGCCAGGGCTTGCATGTCGGCAGGCAATGCTGGTGACAAGATTTTGGCTCAGGAATCAGAGAGAAGAGAGTGCATGGCAGTGAAAGAGCTAAGATGATATATAACTGGGCAAGGAAATTTAATGATTTTTGAGTGGAATATCAGTACACAAAGGAACAATACTGCTGATTTGCTGGGAACAGCCAATGCACAAGTTAACATGATAATTAAGCAAGACTTTAAATCAAGTTCTCCCAGAGTGTTTATGGTCTCAAAAAGTAGAATATGGAGTAGAATTAAAAGGAGGGATTTGGGAGTTGGGCAAATTTGAGTTGGAATCCCAGGTTTATCACATACCAGCTGTATGATCATTAGTAAAGTGCTTAGTTTTCTTATCTATAAATGGAAATGATAATATCTACCTTTGTAAGCTAATAGAGATAATAAATAATGTATGTGAAGTTCCTAATACTCCAGGCCACTTATTCTAAAAAGGGAATTTACTCAATGCTGTAAAAAGGTTCTGAAAAGGTGAACAATACCACTCTCAACCCCTACTTTGGTTCTTGTAAAAATTAGAGATAGTATCTATAAACTGCCTAGTATAATGCCTCCCATATAGTAGATGCTCAATAAATGGTAGCTAGTATGCATATTATGTAAGAAACTTGGATAAGGATCTTGAAGTAGAATCCTGGTCCTAATTGCAGTTCTACCACCAAATAGTTGAGCACCCTTAGGCAACTCATTTGTTACTTCTCCTTTCTGATCTAATGAACATTAATACCTCTTCTACTTTTACAACATTTGGACTTGCTTTCTTTTCTTTTTGTTCTTAATTTTTTAATTATGATGAAGAAAATAGTACAGACTGAGAATAAAAATTCAAACAGTGAGTCGATAATGAAGTGTTGGTCTCGCTCATCCAAAACCTTAGTTAACTATCAAGTGTTTCTTATGTGTTCTTTCGGGAAACTTCCACATTATTGCTGTGTGTGTGTGTGTGTGTGTGTGTTTACTTTTTAACAATAAAGTACAATATTATTCTAAACATACTGTTATATATCTTAATTGCTTTTTCTTCAAATACCAATTTATCTTGAAGAGCTTTCCATATCAGCACATTTGCCCTATTTTCGCTCATGCCAATGACATAGTAATAGCTGTGTTATATTCCAAATAAATAAAAGCAATATCATTTATTGAATTAGCCTTCTAGTAATGGACATGAAGATTTTTTTTTTGCTTTTAAAAACAATGCAGAAGACATGTATCTGTGCATATTTTTTGTATATGAGTGTCCATTTATCTGTAAGATAAATTTTCAGAAGATGAATTGCTGAATCAAAGAGTGTGTAAAATTTTGACAAAAAATCCTCGAATTATTCTCCAAAGAGGATAAACAAGTTTATATGGCCAGTAAATAAATATGTGTAATTATTTCCCCACACACTAACATTGTGATAACTTGGTTTTTCACAGAGAGTAATTTTTTTGTTGACAGAATTTAGTTCATCCTCTATTGGTCACATTTTGTTTTAATAATCTTGATTCAACAAATATTTAATCTCATAAAACTTCATTGTGTGCAAAATATTGTATCAGATGTTTGGAGAAGTCAAATTCATTAGATACAGTCTCTGCCTCTGACTAGAGAGAGACACTATTGAGAGGTATACATACTCTGGCCTCAGATTACCTTTCCCACCTTACCTATTTTTAATAACTTTTGTGACCATTGTAGGACTGAAAATTTTCAAGTTTCATGAATATGTTAAGTGGGAGGTTGGTTCCCACAGACAGTGTAATCACAGCTCGCTAACCTCTGCCTTGTAAGCAGCTCATTTGCCACCATCTGTATTCTTCTCCCTGCTGTGAGTCAGTGCAAGGAAACGGGATTGGGAATTTACAACTTATTCTGTCTCTTTTGCAGCTCTTCCAGGGTAGTTGACCCGTGATTCCTCCTTGAAGTGGAAATACTTGCGCAGAAAATACTTCCCTCTAGACTATAGCATGTCTGCATCACTATGGAAAAGACCCCACTGGAAACCAACAGCATTATAATGAGGAACAGTATTCCATGATTGGGACAATAAGAAACATAGTAAACATAGATGAGACTTCTGGAAGAGACAAATGGATGACAGGAGGAATGGGGAGGGGTGATGGGAGTAGGGAGAGATGAGTCTGTTTGCTGAAAACTGACATCCAGGAGAAAGAGACAACAACACTCACCAAAACCAAATATGAAAACAAATAACGGCCACACTGAATGCTCTTATAGGCCTGAGTTAGGGTCATAATATTCATTTGTGTTACTTTTGAACATGCACATGAGGTATTCTGGATCAGAGAGATTCTTTATTAAATGTCTCCCAGTGACTAATAAGAGCACTGGCCTCCCCTTTGCCCTAGTCCTTGCCCCTGTGGTGACATGATGAGAGCCAGGTCATCTTACACAAGTAGCCACATAACCCGCAGGGAGATAGGAGGGAAAAGAATTTCTCTGCCTATAAAGGGGAAGCAGGCAGTTTTCCCCTAATTCTCCTGAAAGGGTTTCCTCCAGGCTCAAGTCTCATGATATGCTAATAAATTCTCCCCAGGAGAGTGATAGCTCCTTGTCTCCAGGCCTTTCTGACTTAGAGTTCTGATTTATTCCTCCTTGAAGTGGAAATACCTCCGGAGAAAATACTTTCTTCTCTAGTTAACTTCTGAGCTAACTTAGGTATCTTGTCTTGAGACACAACATATGATTTTTGAGTGATTAGAGAAGTTTTAAGCAAATGGCTACAGATTTAATCTTTATGGTATGCGGAAATGTTTTCAGAAGTAAAAGCAAGCTTTCTTATGCATTATAGTGTATGTTTTTGAGCTCCAGAGGCTATGGTTTTCTTTTTCTTTTTTTTTTTTTTTTTTTTACGGGAACACTCAGAAATCCTGAGAAGTTTTCTGTCTGCACACCTTGGTAGGGCTGTGACCCAGCATGCAGCGCTGATGAACAATTGTGTCATCCGAGATGTCTCTTTGTGGATGGGCAGGAACTAGTAGTTGACAAGCCTGCCTAAGCCTAGCACCAGTTAATAATAGTCATTAACTGCTCTGTATGTAAAAGAAGGGATTTTTTTCTAACTTTGAGGGATTTGGAAGGTTTTATAGAGGAGATAGTTCTAGAGCTGGCTCTTAATGAGGGGCAGGAATTATCAAACAGAAAGAGGGGTTGGAAAACTTTCCACTGTGTCTCCCCCCAACCTCTGACTGACTGTATAGACCCCCTCTTGGCAAAAGGAATGCCCTAAAACTGAATTACTAGCCAAGAGAAGGGAGGTCAGACATGCCTCATCATGTCCCTCTCCCTTTTTGTAGATATCCTTTGTAACCATTAACAGGCCTAAGGCTATACAAGACAAACCTACAGGTCCTCAATATACATAACAAATCACTTAGGTCTGGGTAAATGTCAGGTGGCTTGCCTCTGATTAACAGACTTCCTTATCTTAACTTAGATCATTCCAAGCCTTTAGGCAAAGCTTGGTTTCTTTGACCAATTACAAATCAAAGATTCTTTAACCCCCCCTATAACCTGTAAGTCCCCTGCTTTGAGATGTCCCACCTTTTCAGGCCAAACCAATATATGCCTTCCGTGTATTGATTTATGACTTTGTGTGTAATTTCTGTCTCCCTGAAGTGTATAAAACCAAACTGTAATCCAACCACAGCAAATCCACTTGCTCAAGTCTTCTTGGGCATGGCTCTGGGCCATGGTCCTCAAATTTGGCTCAAAATAAACCTTTTAAAATTATTTTACAGAGTTTGACTTCTTTTCCATTGACACCATCTACAGCAGTGCTTCTCGAAGATTTTCAACAGAGGACTCCTGAAGGCAAAAAAGAATGACCACGAACCTCTGGGGAGGTTACTGGCAGGTTACTACTGATAATGGTGGTAGAGAATAGTTAAAAACACGTCTATGATTTCTTTGGAATTTCACTTGAAGTTTGCATTCAAATTCAAATTTAGAAAATAAAATTTCACCCCCATATCTTTATGATCAAAGTTAATTTGCACTCTGATTTCTCCTTCTTTCTCATGTCCTCCCAGGAGGGTACTCTTCAATTTAAGAAAGTGGAGCCTAGATGGATTATCAAACCAGAGCCAGGGAGGTAGGACATTCTGGACAAGTTTAGAGACATGCAACTCAGATGTTGAGTTGGGATGGAGTGGGCTGTGGGGCCTGTCTCGCTGGCAGTGATGGATATAGATTGGCAGGCAGCGCGTTGTGCAGGTCCTTGAATGCCGTGCTAAGGAATTAGAACTTTACTACTTTATTCTCTGGGCTTTGAGGATCTATTAAAAGTCTTAGAGAATTTGCTGACTCACTTCGATCAAAAAAGATAGAAGGTGTCTCGGAGGCAAAAGATTCCATAGGAAGCTACTGAGAGTGAGAGAAATGTGGGCCTGAATTAGGACCTTGACTGCAGGGGGAGAAAAAAGCAGGTGCCGATCTCAGAAGGGTTGGGAGATGTAACCCACCATGGATATGGGTGATTGGGGTAACATGAGTAGAAGATAATGCCCAGGTTTGAACACAGATTAATTTTGAGAGGACGATAAGTCTTCAAAAGAAATAGGAAGCAGAGTAGGTTGGGAGAGATAAGAAGTTATCTCCTGTACCTATTAGGACTAAGAAAGCAATGGAATAAACAGATGCCTGTAAACAACCTGTGTATGTAAAAGGGCACCTGAATGCAGAGGACAGGTTGGTAGTCCCTCACTAAAGAGACAGTCAAATGCAATAGAGTTAATGTGTATGGATTCAGAGAATGATTTCTGCTCTTCGTATGGGGAAATGATCACCACTTTTAGTTTATGTGGCCATTTAAACCTTCTTGTGGTGACTCCAAAATCTCCTCTGTGGAGGAAAAATGGCTGATGGAGCTGGCTTGTAGCCAAAACAGTGTGTTAATTTGTCCAAGTCATTGTCACTCAGAGCATTAAGAAGTGATTGAAGGATGGAGACTGCTGTCGTCTATTGTTGAGGAAGCTTCCTGCTTTCTAAGGACACAAACTGGGCTATAGCTCCTGCCAGCTCAAACGCTGGCTTCATTCCCAAGATGCATTCCATCCTCAGGTTGCATTGTTATTAAAGACTTGGAAACTAGTGGGAGAAAGGGAAAAACTGGGAGCACCCGCCTTCTAATTTCTTGAAGATGCTTGACCTCCTTCCCTTGAGGGGGTATATGACAATGCAAGAATATTTTTCCTTTGCCTTTTTTTTTTTTTTTTGCTTTCCCTTGTCTTGATGTTCAAAGATACAAAGTAGTATTACTTTAAGATCACATCAAGTTGTACTCATGTTATATTTTTATTTCTAAATTTACCAAATGGATTTTATAAAATCTTATGGGTATCTCCACAATGTGGGACAGTATGTAAGATAAATTTAACTATCCAGTTTTTTTATAGACATTTAGGTTGTTGACAAATGAAGGAGCTCAGGAAATTTCACCCCAAAATATGACTCCTTGGTATAAAGAGTATCTTGAATTAAAAGCCCTTAGAGATCAACAGGCCCCTGGAAGCAGATTTCCCTCTATCTGTGTAAAACCAGAAAGACCTATCAAAAAGAACAATTGTCTTTTCTTCCTCTTGTAGTTATCTCAATATATTGCAGGAAATAAAATCAAAAATGCAACCAAACCTGGCCCAAATCACTTTAAACATAATACCTGTCTCTTAGATTAATTTATAAGGCAAAATGTTTTCTCCATCCAATCATTCTTCCAAGTATCCATTCATCCTCCCTAGCAACCATTTGTTGCCCCTAAGCAGAATTACCTATACTTTTCTCCCTCTTTACTCTAAAAGGTGGGTATAAAATATCTGGATCCCATTGGGATACGGGGCAATCACTCTGTGATTCTCCCCATCCACATGGTAAATAAAACCTTTTCATCTTATTAATCGGCCTTAATCATGAGTTGTCTTTCAGTGAACTTTCAGGGGAAAGGGCAAGTTTCCCATCCCCTCCACACAAGTAACTCAGCATTTAAAATAAGCATCAGCTACTGGGATGCTAGCCATGGTGCAAATCAAGTCAGCTGGTGAAGGAGCTCAGGGAATTTCACTCCAAAATATGACTCTTTGGCATAAAGAGTTTTCTGAATTAAAGGCCCTGACAGATCAACAGGTGTTAGAAAGGGCTTTGCCTTTGTAAAAACCAGACAGATCTATTAAGAATAGTTGTCACTACATTGCAGGAAAAAAGGTCAAGAATGCAACCAGACCTCGCCCAACCCATTTTAAAGATAATACCTGTCTTTCAGTTAGTTTAATTTCCAAAGAGAATCATTTACAAGCCAGTCTGTTTCACCCCATCCATTCATTCTCCCAAGTATCTATTCATCTTCCCTAGGAACCATTTATTGCCCTCAACAGCATTACCTATATTCCTCATCCCCCTCTCCTGTCTAAAATGAAAGCATATTACTGCTGGACCCCACTGGGTTACTGGGTAATCATTCTGTGATTCTCCTCATGTGCATGATAAATAAATTTGTAATCTCTTTCCCTTAATAATCTGCCTTGTAATGAGTTGATCTTTCAGCGAACCTTCCAGGGGCAAAGGGGAAGTTTTACTTTTCCCCATCTTGGTAAATGAAAAATGAATCCACTTTAAATTTCTACTTTGAAAATTTTGCTTAAATGTCTGTTCAAATGATACTAGTGATAGCAAAGATGAGGGGAAATAATCATTTTTAGATTCTGTTAGTAAGATTGAAAATTAATGCACCTCCGCTGGCAAGGAATTTGGCAATATGTATCAAGAGTTTTAAAATGATTTATCTTCTGATCCAGTAATTCCATTTCTAGAGATTCATCCCAAAGTAATAATGTTGCAGGAAAGATTTATGGTTATGAATATTTAACAGTCTTTTTTATAATAGAAAAAAACTGGAAACAAATATTGAACAGTGATTAAATTACAGTGCATTAATATGACTGAATTATAGTTTATAGCCAATATAGTCATGTTTTCAAAGGTTTAATTGCATGAAAAAATGATTATGTAGTATAGTATCAAAAAAAGCTGATATATATTATCTCGTGAAATAGCTTTCGTATTTTCTGTATTTTTCAGTTTTTTTTTTGTAAGAAACTTACATTTGCTACAAAAAGAATAAATATTACAATGATAATTTGTGCTGGAAGAGATAACAGGTATTTATGAGAGATTTGTCTTTAGCTCCTTCCTGCTGACAATTTATACAAATTTATGAAATGTCTAAGAGTGTCTTCAAACAAGGATAGGATCATTTGTTTCAGTTTTTGTGGTGAGCTGGGATAACATTTCCTGGACATACCCTCTGGGGAAGGGAGGTCTCACTCTGGATAAGAAGCTAAAGTCTCCATTGCATGACTGGAGTGCATAAGGTGTGGTTGGGTTGGGTTTTTTGGTGTGAGTTGAGTTTTTGGTGCATTTTTCAAATATGGAAGAGATCCTTATCCTGTCCCCTGACAGCATCCTTCCCATGACTGACACAGAAGAAGCAGCAGCCCCAATCCACCATTTTGAAGAAGGTTTTATAGATTTGTACTCTAGGTGAAAGCACATTTTAGAATATTGTTGTTCAAACTCCAAAGTTTTGAGATTTAGAGGTAAATATGAGAGAAACTGTCTTACTCTTTGAAATTAGAAAAGTCAAAAAGGGTAGAAGTCTAAGATTTTTAACAGGTAGTAGTGAGGGGACATCAAATTTTAGGTAGGAGTTATTTGAAATATAAGTTCTATACATTATATCATAGTCTTGGTTTTGTTATATTTTTAATTTAAAAAAGGTAAGCAGAAAATTCTGATTTATAGTTGAAATATAGCTGTCAATAGTTTATTTCTTTGGACCATGTAGTTAAGACACCCACCATTAGTGATGGCAGCATTCTCACAAAGCAGTGTTATTTTTTGTAGCATCAAAGAGGTCTGTAAGTTGAGTAAGCAAACCTAAACATGTAAATAATGCTAGTGAGTTTTGAGAACAGTTACCAATAAAGGGTAAGATTGACTTCCAACCATTCATCTAATGGTCTGATGTGTCCTAACTTCCTGTCCCCTTCCCCTTTCTTCCTCTTCCCCTTTTTCTTATCTTCCTCCTTTGATTTCCTCTTTCCTCAAACTGTGTGAGTTAGTGGAGATTGAAAATCATAGCACCTCAGTTTGGGGATGGAGGGATTAGAGATCTTTTCTGGCATCTTTTGAATTGGAGTTGGGCAGAAAACTTTGACTTTCTGATCATGAAATGAAGGGAAAAACCTAGAATAACTTATGGCCATATTTATAGGCTTATAGAAAAAGCCTCATATATAATAGGGAAGAATAGGCCAAAACACAGAAAAACTTAGAGGAGTAACACCTCCCCCCATCCCACACACACACTGTGTGGGAAGGTGGTGATTGAATCCAACCGTTCCTAGGGCCTGCTATCCTTTCTCTTTTTATAGTTTTATTACTTCTCCCTTTTGCATAAGCTAATTTGGGTTGGATTTCTGTTGTTTGCCAAGTGTTCTGACTATTTCAATGAACATACTGGGTTAGCAGTCAGAATCAGATACAGTGGTGTAAGTATGTGGAGTTCTCCTTGGACATACTAACTTCACTTGCCTTTTATTTAATTCCAAAGTAAATATGAGTATTTAAGGAGTGAAGTCATAGGCACTTTGCAAAAGAAATGCCAAACTTCAGTTTCTTTGAAACCATTTAACTCTGGGGAGGAGCTAGAGATGATTAGGATAGGGAGTTTGACTTATAAATAATAAATGAGAAGGGAACAGTGATACCCTTCTACAGCACAGAAGCTGTATCTTGAAAAAGAATAAAAGGAATTAATTTAGAATCCCAGGCATCCCACTTTTCATCTGCTCTCAGAAACAGAAATGTGATCGAATACATTATAAAGTGATAATACAGAATTTGCCCTTTTCGGATTCTAAGCACAACAAGTATGTGGATAGATTTCCTGCTTATCAATTCAAATAAAGAAAAACATCTTCTGTCCCATATTCCTTGTATCAGGGAGGGTCCATGGACATTGTAGGAAATCACTTTCTTTTGCTCCACAAACATTAGTCAAGGTTTTTATCTTTCCTAACAGCATAAAAATGTCACTAAACAAATAGATTCTCATTATCTTGGTATCAGGTAGGTTTCTATCTTTTAAAGACATTAAAGTATTTGAGATTAATATATCTCATATCAAAATCTAAGTGCTATCAGTTTGTTTTCAGTATTTTTAGTTGACACATAATTATACATGTTTATAGGGCACATTGTGTTTTGATACATATGAGTTCTATGAGTTTTATCAATAATTCATGGGTGATCAAGGTAAAATGATGTTCTTGTGGGTAATTCAACAAAATTCTGAATTTCTGCAATGGTCAGCTTCTCAGCTTCTAGTTTGAGAACTCAGGCTAGTCTTCCTCTGACTAATGTATAAGTAGTATTTTAAAGATGCACTCTTCACCTGGAGATGTATCAACATCTATTGACTCCTATGTGTGACTAGTATGGAATGTGAATGCATATTTATTTACTGAATGAATTTTCCAGATTTTACATAGAGGGAAGCAGAGATAAGGTTTTACTTTAAAGCAAAAAACATCTATAATCTTACCCTAATTTTTAAATTGATACACTGTTCCTCTTCTTATTGGAAAGTAGATTGATAAAAAAAACGACGTTGGGTTATATTGTCAATATTTTTTTAAAAGACCCCTCCCCCCACTTCCCAATATGTGTACTACCTAAATGATTGCATGGACGAAAAACCTTTACATAATCTAACTGTGTCGATCAGGGGTTGCCAACTTTTCAAAACTATGGATACCTCTTCTTCCCCTAATGTCTGGTAATATTTGGTGTTAGCAGAGAGTTGCCCTGAAAAGATGGTGGTGGATGAGGAGTACTTTCTCCTACCATGTTCTTGAGATGAAGGCGGCAGCCACTAAGTGTGACCTTAAAGGAAGTGAAATTGTGTTTAGAATGAGTAGTCTCTGAGACACTGGGAGGGACAGTGGGAAGGTCCAGGAGCAGTGCAGAGTTCCTCGTCTGTGCCTCTCTGTAGACAGAGCAGCTGTGCTTTGTGGGCCCTCTCATGTCGTCTTTGGTTGACCTTGACATAGGTCAGTGATAGTCCCCTTACATCTTAGATTTTTTTTAAACAGCTTCATTGAGGTATAGATGTATAATAAACTACATATAAAGTGTACAATTTGAAAAGTTTTGACATAAATGCATACCTGTGAAACTACCACCATAATCAAGATAATGAACAAAAACATAAGCCCTACAGGTGTTCATATAGCTTTGTAATCTCTCTCATTAGCTCTTCCCTGCTTCCCCCTACCTCCATCCCTAAGCAACCAGTGATCTACTTTCTGTTCCTCTAAGATGAATTTTAATTTAATATAAATGGAACTATACTATAGTATGTAGTCATTTTTTATCTGTCTTCTTTCACTTAGCATAATTATTTTGACCTTTACCCATATTTTCACGTGTCCATAGTTCATTTCTTTTCATTGCTGATTAGTAATCTATTGTATATATATACACACCATAGTTTGTGTGCCCATTCACCCATTTATGAACGTTTGGATTGTTTCCAATTTTTGGCTATTATAGGTAAAAGTGCTATGCACACTCACGTGCAAGCCTTTGTGTAGACATATGCTTTCATTTCTCTAGGGTAATACCTAGAGTGGAATGTTGGGTCATAAGGTATACATATAACCGGTATAAAATGTGGGTGCAATATTTACTGAGTGAGTTTTCAGTAGACAGGTGTGTAGCCATATCTTTTTGTGATTTTAATTTGCATTTCCCTAAATCTCTAATTATAATTGTGGATCTATTTCTCCTTTCGGTTCTATCAGTTTTTGCTTCATGAATTTCGAAGCTCTGTTACTGCACACACAAAGTCCAGGGTTGTTATGACCTCTTCAGTTAGTTCCATTAACATTATAAAATGGATTTCTTTATCCCTGATGATAGTCTTTAGTCTGAAATCTCCTTCATCTGATACAATATAGTCACTACATCTTTTCTTTTAATAATGTTAGCATGGTAACATTATTACTTTACTTCTATTTCTTTACTTTTAGACTATTAGTATCTTTGATTTAAAATGTTTCTTTTGGCAGCATATAGTTGGATCTTTTTTTAAAAAATTCAATCTGACCATATTTTTTAATTGAAATATTTAGACCATTTCCATTAAATGTAATTGTTGATTTGGTTAGTTACAAATCTTTTTATTCTTTATTATCTCATCTGTTCTTTGTTTCTATTTTCTTCTATTCATGTCTTTTGGATAAATTTAATATATTTTATGATTCCATTTTACATTCTTTCTTTAAGATTAGCTATAACTCTTATTAATTTAGCAGTTACTTTAGGGCTTGTAATATATATCTTTAACTTATTATAGTCTCCTCTAAAGGGATTTTGCATATAGCATAAGAACCTTGTAATAGTATATTCCCATTTCTCCCCTCCTGATCTTTGTGCTTTATTTTTTACATCACTTTCATGTATGTTATCAGCACTATGTTACATTGTTATTGCTTTAGCTTAAATCCAAGTTGATAAACCTTTCCTCTTAAGAGCCATATACTCAATATTTTAGAATTTGTTTGCCATATGATCTGTTGTAACAAGTAGATGACTGAGCGTGACTGTGTTCCAATAGTCCAATATATTTAAAATCTAGCTAGCAAGAAGGGTGTTGTCTGTGGGCTTTGGCTGACCCTTCATTTAAATAGTTAATCTTTTAGAGAGTACCATGGCTAGTGTCCTTCATTCCTTTGTGCAGATTCATATTTTTATCTGCTATTATTTTTCTTTTGCCCGCAGGACTTCCTTTTACATTTCTTGCAGTGCAGTCTTCCGGTATTGAATTGTTTCAGTTTTTGTATATTTAGAAGGATCTTAATTTTAACCTTCATTTTTAAAAGAAAGTATAGAAATCGAGGTTGATGGTATTTTCTTTTTGTCTTTTAAAAATGTTACCTCACTTTCTCATTTGTGTTGTTTTCAACAGGAAATTTGCTTACATTCTTGTTTTTATTTCTATATAACAATGTGAAAAAGAGAAGTGACATGTAACTTGTCTCTTTTTCTCTAGTTGCTTTTAAGATTTTTCTCCTTATCACTGGTTTTGAGCAAATTGATTATGACGTACCGTGGTGTAGTTTTCTCCATGTTTTTTGTGCTTAAAGTTCATTGACTATCTTGGCTGTATGGATTTATAGCTTTCAAACATAAAAAATTTTGACCATTATTCTTTAGAGATCCTCCTGCCCCTTTTTGGGACTGTTGATGCTCTCCCTCTCCCTTCCGCTCCTCCCTGTCCCCATCTATCTCCTTTTCTTCCTGTGTATTTTCTTTCTGTTATTAATTTTGAAAAGTTTCTATTGCTATGTCTTCCACTTCACTAGTCTTCTCTTCTGTGGTATCTCATTGGTTGTTTAATTCAACCAGTGTATTTTTTATATCACACATTTTAGGTTTTTATTTTAGAAGTACAATTTGGGTCTTTTAAAAATATCTTCTGCTTTTCTGCTTAACATTTTAACATATGGAATACAGTCATAATATCTGTTTTAATTTTTTTTCTGCTAACTTTAACATTTATGTTAGTTCTGGGTGGTTGTTGATTAATTGATTTTTCTCCTCATAATGGGTTTTATTTTTCTGCTTCTTGGCTTGTAACTGGATTCCAGATGTGGATTTTTACCTTGTTAAATGCTGGATATTTTTGTATTCCTCTCAATTGTTTTGAGCTTTGTTCTGGTATGCAATCATGTTGCCTGTAGACAGTCTGATTCTTTTAAGTTTTGCTTTTAAGATTTGTTAGCTGGGTCTGATATAGTGCATAGTCTAGAGATCAGAATTTCTCACTACCAACGCAAGACTTTTGTAGTATACCCGATCCCCCATGACTTATGAAGTTTTCCAATCTACCTATGTGAGGTAAAGCACTGTTCCGTCTAACCTTTTTTGGGTGTTTTCCCCAGTTCCAGGACATTTCCTCATATGCAAGTGCTGACCAGTACTTAGCTAAATCATCTATGAGAAACCTTTTCAGATCCCGGGAGTTCTCTTTGCATCCTTCTCTCTTCCCTGGTGGTCTGCTCTCCAACTACCTGTGTCCCTCGGGGCTCTTAGCTTTATTTCCTCCCCTTAGGAAGCAGTGGACTCTATGAGCTTCCTTTTCTCTGCATTGAGCTATTTCAAGAGAGTGAGGCGATTGTAGCCCTCCCTTCATTTGCATCTCACCTCTCGCAGACCACTGTCCTCCTCTGCTTGATTCCCAGTGTCTTAAACCATTTTTTCATATATTCTTGTCTATTTCTTGGTCGTGTCAGGGAGAGAGTAAGTTGGTCCTTCTCTTTGCAGATTTTCAGTGACACACATTCCATATCTGCTGGGGAAAATGTCCAATCATCCAAAGCAGTAGGTATGCTATAACAGAGTGGTTAAAATTTAAGGGTACCCAGTGAATACATTTCATTTCATTGCTCATGTTTAGAATGAATTATGAGATAGTTGTGGAGTCAGAGAGGTGGGGATTATGAGGTCAGGGCCTTTCGAATAAAATAAGGTTTGAGAAAGTATTAATAGTTAAGATTTGTAAGCTCACTACATTTCATCTGGATTTAGAGAGACTTACCCACCCATTCACAGGTAGCTTGAACCAGCACAGGCCAACCTAGGGAGTCAACCGACATAAACCTAAAGCTGAAAGAGGCAATTAACATTGTTCAAGGCAGGTGGGCAAACGCCTAAGGAAAAGGAAGGAGCTGGTGGAGCTTCCTTTCCCAAACTCTCCACATAAGCAACTCTTTCCCCTCCTCACCCAAGCTGAATGTGACCTTTGAAAGAGTCACTGAATGTCACTCTAGGGAAGTTCCCTACCTGTGGAAGCCAGAGGAGTGAAGAATGGTCTCCCAAAGAAAGTGGGTTCAGGAGCAGATGGCTCTTGGCTCTCCCAAGTGACCTTGGGCCAATTAATTCCTATCCTTATTTCTTCTCCTCTGAAGCTGTCTCACAATCTTCAATGAATTTATGTAGTGCTTAGTCCCTCTCTCTTTCTGTATATGTCTCTCTCCCTTCCTTCCTTTCTTTCTCTTTTTGCTATGATAGTACCAGTTTATAAGGCATACGAGATTGTGGTTGCTTCATCACTTTCCACTTCTGCAGAATCATAACCAGCTGTGTGAATGAGGATTACCGTGATAATAGTGTTGCCATTGATCTCCTCTCTGGAGAAGCCATCCTGTCCTATCTGAACACTGAGGTTCTCAAAACTATTCAATTCAGAGATACATAAAGGGATGTCACCAATATGAAATTTGGGCTCAGAGTTTGCTCCAACAGTGACATTTTCTGGAACACTCCCCCTGCACTGCTGCAGTATTTAGTAAAACATTTGGGAAACATCCTGCCGCGCTGAGGTCTTGTGGCCCAGTGATTCTGCCCTTGCTGTCTATCTTTCCATTGTCAATTCCAGATTCTAGGAAGATGAAACACACTTTTCTCCTGCCAAGTGCTTGGTAATCCAGAGGGTTTTGAAAAGCTCAGTAACAATAAATCCCCATTCATTTCATCTCAGTTAATTAGGAATCAGCTAGCAGGTTGACAAAGACCTAGGCTAAAATGTATCTTTGCTTTGAAAAGGCTTTCTTCATACACAGTGAAAATTAATTGGGTAAACAGAATGCCAGGTGAATGACTGGGAAAAAAAGCTGAAGCAGAAAGATGTATTTAATAAATCCTCATGATAAAAACAGCCCTTTATAAACAAATAAGAGCAATTTCAGCAGTGGAAAATGGTAAAGACTGGATGTTTAGAGGTTTGGATACTTGTCTTGGCTTCTCCCTAACAAATGTGTCACTTAAGCACATCACTTTCCCTTCCTGGGCCTCAGTTGATTCTGCTATAAAATCAGAAGTTGTTTCCCATGAATTTTTATAACTTAATAGATTAATAGCAATTGATGTACCCAATTTAAAATAAACCCTAGGCCTTCATTAAGCCAGGCAACCCATCCAAATATTGAGTAGAAAGCCCTGTTCCCTGCTAGGACATCTGGACATTATCACCGTAATTCCAGAACATCAGCTTGTCAGTTTTTCTCAGTTCCAATCTGCTCTCTTCACTTTGCCAAAAATAAGTTCTGACTTTGTCTTTTCCTTTTTGGTGGCTTTCAGGTCCACAGCATAAAGTCCAGACTTTTTGGCAAGGCACATAGGCGCTTTCACAGTATCCTGGACTTGGCCTTGCTCATGCCCCACAGAGACCTTGGGGGCCAGCAGTGATGGATTCTGTGCAGTCTCAGGATGCCCTCTGCTCTGTTTTGTCGGGGAACTGCTACCAATCCTCCAAATCTTAGCTCAAGCAGCTGCTCTTCTGAGAAGCCCCCCTAGAGCTCCCCAGACAGAGCTAGTGACTCCCTCATCCCGTGTTTGCTTCAGTTGCCATCACGAGGGGGCAGGTTTGCCTCTTCCAATAGATGGTGCATTCTCTAAGCACAGGGATTCTCTCCTGTCCATCTTTGTATTTCTGAAGTCAAGCATGGGGATATAAACAGGTTCACTGCATGGATGAATGGAAATAGCATTTGAAAGATATAAAGAGACAATTTTACAACTATTTCATAATTTCGAAATTTCTTTGAGAATTAGCTTTCTCTTGACAATTTGAATTAGTGAAGGATACTGACATTTTTGAGCATTCTCTAAGAACCATTAATCTGGAACATTCTGCCTTGAAAATTGCATTTAGGATAAAGAAAAGGTTTAGTTAGTGAATCCCTGAGACTGGATGTTAAAGAAAAGTCGTTTGAAAAATATCATGGGCATTTCTTTAATGGTTTTTTTTCTTTCTTTTTTTTTTAAATCAGCCCACATAGTAGAGGCTGGTTTATTTAATGTTTTCTTAAGCAGAATCACAGCCATGTTTCTGCTTCCTCATGAATTGTAATCGATGGTTCTAGAAGTGGCTGGGTTTCCTTAGAGTCTGTAAATTTTTGGCCCCAAAAACATTCAGGTAGAGGCTGAAAGTCATCTGATGTGGTTGCTGAAAAGGGCATTCATGCATCAGGTGGGAGTACTTTCAACTTAAAGATTTGTTTGATACTGTGAACTTTCAGATTTATTGATGAGAGGCTGAGAAAGGTGCTTGATACTTATTGAATGAATTCAAGGTTTCCCAATCTAGGCACTATTGGTGTTTTAGACTGGATAATTTTTTGTTGTCATGGGCCAGCCCGTGAATTACAGGATGGTTAGCATTATCCCTGGCCTCTCACCACTAGATGCCAGTGGCAGCCCCATGCCCAGTGTGACAAACATCTCCAGACATCAACAAATATCCCCTGGGAGGCAAAATTGCCCCCTTGAGAACCACTGAATTAAATGAAGGAATTAACAAACATTATGTGAAGAAAGCTGAAAGGATGGATGAAGTTCATGCTTAAGTTTTTTTTTTTTATTTTAGTGTTAAAATTAATCAGATTTAATAAACATGCATTGCACATTTGCTTATGAAGCAATTAGCAAAACACTGCTGGGCACTGTGGAACTGTGGAAAGCTGAGAAGAAATCCACCGTCTCCTTAAAAGCATACAAAAACTCAGACATCTTGGGGCAGAAAAGCACGTAGACAAAGCTGATGCAGCATAGTGATGAAGAGTATGGCACTAAGGAATGGAATATGGCAGTTACGCCTTTTTTGAACCCTTCCTTTTGCTCTCCCTTTGCTGTGGGTCCGGTCATCATCTGTGGCATATGTATCATGTTCTATAATTGCATATCTTGCTCTTGCCCTATAATCCTATCTTTCTCTTCCCAACAAACCTCATTTTCATGCTTGCCTTAAAAAAAAAAAAAGAAAAGAATATGGTAGTTATGATCACAGAGTCTGGAACCAGAATGCCTGAGTTTCAAATACAAGCTTCAATACACCCTAGTTGTTTAACAGGAAAGGCGGGGGACAAGTTACTTAGCAGCTCCGTGTCTCAGTCTTATTTATATGATGGAGATGATAGTAATAGACTGTATCACAGGGTTGTGGTAGGGATTAGATGCGTTAATAGATGTGAAGTGTTTGGAATGATGCCTGCTACATAAAGTGCTATTAATACAATTTCTTGACTCAAAGATACTGTTGACTGGAGAAATGCACCTTACTTTATGATCCATTAAGAAAAAATACTAACAATTGCAATTTTTAAAAAAACTTATAAAAGACACCCTGATGTTTAGAGATATAAAAATATGAAAAAAGTGCATTTTAGATTTGATATCTTACAAGTGTTTAGTATTAGGGTTTTGGAGTCAGACGCTGTATTTGAATTGTTGTGGTGCCACTTTCTAGCTGGGTCACTTTGAATAAATTGTTTATCACTATCATATCCTAGTTTAGTTCAGCATCACTACTAAATCCTGGTTAGTTTTTCATAGGTTCACTGCACAGAAATGGGTTATATCTTGATAGCTACAGCTCAAAGATTTCAGCCCTTCACTTATGCTATTAGAACTGGATAAAAACCTCAGGAATTGTTGGGTCGAGTCACCTTGTTTTACAGATGGAGACACTGAATCCCAAACAGGGGAGTGAAATAACTCAAGAGTCTGAAGGGAGATAGTGGCAGAGGTCAGAATCTAACTCAGGTAACTTGGCTCCTAGTTATCCTTGTTAGTCTAAATGTAGTCCAGGGGCCAGCAGCATCAGGGAAACCTGGGAATTGTTAGAAATGCAAAATTTGGGGCCCCACTTCAGGTTTCTAAATTATAATCTGAATTGTAGCAAGATACTCAGGTGATTTGTATGCACATTAAAGTTTAAAAAGCATTGTTTTAAATTACATTGAGCTTTTGCTTATGCAGGTGTGTGTGTGTGTGTGTGTGTGTGTGTGTGTGTGTGTGTGTACTCCAGGCAGTGCTAGAGGAATTTTGGGTGGCGGTGGGAATGAGAAGGGGGAGAGGAAGAGGAGGAGAGACTGAGGAGTGGTAGGAGGGAGGAAGAGAGAAAGAAAGAATGGTTGGTTCTGGGGAAGTATAGGCTGGAGGTAATGAAATGCCCATATGATATGTTGTCCTTTAAATACTTGATAAATGAGTCTGGCGTTCGGGGATGTGCTCTAGGGAGGATATACTAACCGGAGCATGTCTAAACAGGTGGTAGATAAAGCTTGGAGGGGCCTATTCAGAGAGTGGAAGAAAATATTAATATTTAGAAGCTGACTGACCCAGCCAGAAGAACTGTCTAGGAAAGACCAGGAGTTAGAATGAGGACCTCAGGGTCCCAGAAGCCAAGGAGAATTATTTTAAGTTCTTTGGCTAATGTTGTCGGGCAACAAAGAAAGATTAGTGAGATGAAAACAAAAAATCTCCCTTGTACTTGATAGCCAGTAGGCCACTGGTTATTTGGCTAGGGACCCCAGCTAAGAACTGTGTCTCCTAAATTCCAGAACCTTTCTTTGGGCAGCTGTGTCAAATACTAACTTCAGGCCATCCTTGTCATTGATGGCAGAACCTTGTGCCAGCAAATGCCTCTTCTGTCATGTTCTGCTGCACCTGTTCCTGGTCTATGTCCAGCCTCTCTGTCTCTGACTTCTTGGCTTTTGACTTGACTGTTGGTTGCTGGACTCTACTTCCCATCTGACCCTCTACCTGCTCCTTTGTGCATTCAAAACACCTCCTTCGGACCACCGGTGCCTCCTCACTTAGATATTGCTTAGCCTGATCTCCACCACCAGACTGTTTCTGTTTCCCCCAACTCCTAACACATATTCCTGGAGTTGAAATTATCCCAGCTATTAAGTCCCCACACAAAATAAATGAGGGCACCAAACTCTGTTTACAACATTTCAGTTTAATGTTATAGGAACATCTCTCCCCTTGGAGTAAGTAGATGACGGTTTAAAAGAAGCCCCAGGGAGCAGATGAGCTCCTAGAAAGAGTCCAGATTTGCCTTTGGTACCAATACTTAGCTGATGCACCAGGAGGGAAGTATTAAAAATTTTAAGCCATTTACTGCAATACAATTGCCTGTGTAGAATTTTTAATGGGATTTTGGGGCATCAGCACCATTCTGGAAGGAAATAGAAAATATTTTACAACTTTTTTAAAACAGCTGGTAGAATTTAGATTTCTGCTTTAAAAATAGAATTATTGAAAGTGATTGCATAACAGTCTCCAGTTGTTGGCTTCCTTTCCTTTCTTAGGCTGGATTGCCTGGAATGGGAGATAGCAGTGATTTCTTGATGTCAAAGACATTAGCAGAACGATGAAAAGTCAGGGAGGAAAAATGTCAAGAAGAGTTAATAATAGCCAAATACAGCCAAATTCATTAAAGCCAGCCCAAAACAATACTTCTTTGTGACAGGCACTTATTAGGTACCTTCACACTGAAGGAAACCAAAATATTTCACCTCGAAATATATTTCCTTACATAGTTCAAGATGGCTATTCAGAAGGGCTGGAAATACAAGAATAGCTAAAAAGTTGTCTTTTGTGGAGGAGATTTGCATCTGCAGAGAAAATCTGCACTGATGCAACCAAGCTTTCTCTGGGGGCCTTATTTTGTCTAATCTAGGAAAGATTAGATGAGAGTTTGACACCTTTAAAGTCTGAAAGAAACATTTACCACCTATTCTGTCTGAGGGCAATCGCTACCTTTGAGGAGGTTTCATCTGTGTAACAAGGTCACCTTTGTTCCCTGAGCCTCCTCTTCTCCCCCTCCCACATTGTGTTTGCCACTGTAACCTGTTCTGTCATGATCTGAGCCCCCATTCTTTCTGTAGCCTCAAATGGTATATAAGCTTCTGTACCCCATTGGAGGGCGGGGTAATCACTGTGGTTCTTCTCCATGCACATTGACAAATTTGTAGGCCTTCTGTCCTATTAATCTGCCTTTTGTCAGCTGATTTTTCAGTGACACTTCAGGGGGTGAAGGGAAAGTTTTCCCTTGGCTGCCTCAACACATTATCTCATTTTGTCCTCCCAGCAACCACGTGGAGTGGCTGTTACCATCCCCACTTTGTAGACGAGCCTCAGCAACATTCCACAGCCCATTCATAGCAAGATATAAACTCAGTATGTACTGGTTTTGTGTACAATGGGACATTTTAAAACTTGAGTCAGAGTCAGTGGAAAAAAGTATTATGAAGCATTTTCTATATTTCGTCTATAAAATGTTACAAACAGATGCCTATTATATTTCACCAGAGGTAAGAAAGTCCTAAATCTGTCATTGAAAGAAAGAACTGCACAATGGGCCTTGAAGCTGGACAGCGCCTGGGGACAAAGGACAACTTCAAGCTCCTGGGCAGCTGGACGTGCTCTCAGCCCTGTGCTTCCACAGGTTTCCTATGCCTGGAATGTTCTCTGCCCTACTCTCCATCTCTCTATATCTAGTTCCTATCTGCAATGAGTGCCCTTCTCAAGGTCATCTGTGAGGCCACTTAAGTGCCAGGAGCCCCAGCTTCTCCATCAGCAATTTAGGAATACTAGAACTGACCCAAGAGGTTGTTCAGTGTTTGAATGGCATAAGGCTATAGCTTATGTGATAATTTTGATAATGAGCAAAGGAAAAATATAAAACATTAAAGACAGCTGCTGGCCTTGAACCCCACCCCCCCCAGAATACTAGTCCATAATTTTTAAAGAATAAATTTGGTTCATTGAATGAAAGCAAATTTATAAGTGTTACGCAACTTTAAGAACAAAAATGAAAAGTGCTGAAACTAAAGAATAAACTAGATTTCTGAAAGAAATACAGAAAAACCTGCTTAAAACTGTTTAAATGGCTAACTAGTCAACTGGGTTTTGTAACTGTCTCATTTGTGTAGAAACTGCTCATTAAGCATAAATGAGCCAACCTCAGTGAGAGACATTTGAGACATTTTAGGTTACCTGGGTACACTTTAGATCTTGTCATCAGCTCTCTTCTCTATGCTCAGAAAGACAAAACCAGTTAGCTTATGTTTCTCCTAAAGCAGTGATTATAGTAAACATTTTCAGAATTTCTATGTGTAATACTATAAAATATATATTTGATCTTTGAACCTGTTTCCTGACATACAACTACTAAAATCCTTAGAAATTCCAAAGTGATGTCTTTGTGTAAGCTAATGAATTGACTGGTGTCTGGCAGTCCCTAGGTAGCTGCAGAGTGGGGGCTGGTCACCTGAGAGACCAACACATGATTAGAAGGTTGGTCTAATCATGCTGTGGTCTCTAATCCCTTTTACCTCAGGAGTAGAGAGGAACCAAAGGTCAAATTAATCACCAATGGCCAATGATTTAATCAGCCATGCCTACATCAGAAGCTTCCATTAAAACCCAAAAGGACACGGTTCAGAGAACTGGATAGCTGAGCACGTGGAGCTTCCTGGAGGATGGCGCACCCAGGTAGAGCACAGAAGCTTTGAGCTCCTTCCCCCATACCTAGCCCTGTGTAGCTCTTTATCTGTATCCTTTGTAATGTCCTTTATAATAAGCTGGTAAACATTTAAGTGTTTCCCTGAGCTCTGTGGGCTGTCCTAGCAAACTAACCAAACCATAAGAGGGGGGAGGGGGACCTGAGAATCCTAACTTGAAGTTAGTCCATCACAAGTTTCAGAGGCCCAGACTTTTGGCTGGTGGGAAGTAGTTGGCGGCAGTCTGTGGGACTGAGCCCTCAACCTGTGGGATCCGAGGCCATCTCCAGGTAGGTACTGTCAGAATTGAATCGGAGGACACTCAGCTGGTGTGTGCTGCAGAATTAATTGCTTGCTTGGTATGGGGGGAGAAACCCACCCACATTTGGTCACAGAAATCTGTGTTGATTGTTGTGTGGTGTGAGAGCAGAGGAAAAACAGTTTGAGGTTTTTACTCTTGCTATGCTTGACTCTTCCCATAATTACAATTGATGTAATAAATACTTATTTAGTGCCTTATAAATATAAATATAGCACATGGTATTAGCACGGTGTAAACTGATAATTCATACAACATTTGTCTCTTTCATGGGCTCAGTTTCAAATGTAAGTCTCCTGAGAGCAGAGACTGTTTTGAATATGTAGACAAGGGAGGGAGTCGTGGGTTAAAGAGCCAGAAATATAAGTAATTTAGGGTTTTCTTAGAGATTCCGTGTTAAGACAGACATAAATGAAGAAATATAGACAAGGTCTGAGACACTTGTGTACGCCTCGAAGATACTATGTTGCAAAGGAAGAAAGCTGTTAGCACATGACGAATGGTAGATGGAGATTTAAAATTTCCTTCAGGGTTGCTTTAATTGCTGCTAAAGGAAGTGAAAGTTTTTGTGGCCTTCTCATTGTGTAGGCACACTCTTTTGTTTGCTAAAGCTCCATAACAAGAAGGAAATGAAGAAAATCTTATAAAATGAAAGCAATTAAAACAGGATTTGATGGAAAGGTAGAGGAGGAAGAGTTGGTATAAAGCGTAGACTTGGGGCAGTGACAGGCAGGGCACTCCTTTTGTAAATTGTACAATTTTGAACTTGGTCGGAGGGGCACTCCCACGATTGGGCAAGATGTGAAAGGTGCTATGGTTTGAATGTGTCCTGCAGAGTTCATATGTTGGAAACTTAATCCCCAATTTGATAGTGTTGGGGGCCTAATGGGAGGTGTTTAGGTCACCTAGGAGCCGTCCTGAATAGATTAACATCACTGCGGAAAGGGCTCGTGGGAGTGGGTTCATTTTCTTGAACTCTTGTGCTTCCACCTTCACCATGTGATGGTACAGCAAGAAGGTTTTTGCCAGAAGACAGTGCCTTGCTGTTGGACTTCCCAGCCTCCAGAATAGTGAGCCAATAACTTTCTGTTCATTGTAAGTTACCCAGTCTCAGATATTCTGTTACAGCATCACAAAATGGATGAACAAAGAAGGTTTTAACTGAAGAGATATGCTCAGCTGAGCTGTCCCATATTTGGGGTGCGATGGGACAGTTGACATTCCCCTCACTCCTCACCCTTGGTGCCAAAGGTCAGGGACTTGGGAAAGGGTTGCTTTGAACTGTTCTTGGGTGACTGGCATATTCAGGTGCTTGACTTTTGTGGAATGAATGAAAGTAAACCTCAATCTGAAGGGCAATGGAAAGAATGGTTAGAAGTCAGAAGTGAGAAGACCGATGATTAGAGGCCCGACTCCCTCAATTAGCTATGTGATCTTATAGAAGTAATGCTGAGTTCATCTTCCTAGTCACTGAAATGTAGCTAAGAATACCTAACCTGCCTGATGTAATGATCACACGAGATAATTTCTGTGAAAATGTTCCATAAACTTCTAATTGTTCTGTAAAGTTGATTATCTCTATTTGTGAATAGGGTATCATTCTAGGGCAGGGTTGAGTGAGGCTGTTTCATTGTTGATTATATTTCTTTTAAAACATGAAATTATGTCTGTGTAGTGAATACGCAACAGATTAGTTTTAACATTTTCTCTGAAATGACCCTACACTTTCCTTAAGTCTTGTCCTAGTGTGGTCTCCGCAGAGTTCTTTGTAAAACGTTTGAAGACTGATTTGTCAGAGCTACATCCTGTGTATATTTTGCTGCAGTATAATTTGTTTTTCTGTAATCCTGCATCTTTCTTGACTTTATTCAAGTTGGTCAACTATTAAAAATGGATCTGTCTGATATTGTCCCTTCAAGACCTATTAGGAAACAGCAAAAGATCATAGAGCAAACATTAGAAATTGAGGTAAGAGTACAATGATCTTTCTTCCCTAGATTTCTAGCTGTCTCTGGTGGGTTAATTAAAACTTGATCATGGTGATGATAAAAAATGAAAAATGGAGGTAGAAGATGGAGAGACAGAGAAGGGGTGTGTTCTTAGTTAGAACAGGCTGTTTACTTTTGGGATTTTGTTTAACAAGGCTTAACTTAAAATGGGGAACTTGAAAAAGTTGCCTCAGAAAGAAGGTCACTGGAATAATAGAGAATGCAAATGCCTGGCCCAGTACAGTGAGAAATTTCTGTTGCATTGTGTAATAATATGATATTTTCAAGAAGCTATAAAGAGTGATTTACTTGTGCTTCTAGAATTATGGAAAATAACTTATTAATGAAGCAGGATTTGTAGCTTGAGCTGATTCCACATTTTAAAGCTCTAACATTAAAAGCTGGCTTTAAAATATTAGACACCAGACAAAAGTATGTAGACTAAAAATTAATAAGCTCTACTGATTCCTAAAGTATTGCCTGTGTCTATGCAGGGTTGTTACAAAAGTTTCACATCGTGTGAAGCTGTGGATTTACTGGTCGTTAAAGTACTGAAACTCTTGGTCCAAGTCAGCTTTGTGCTTGCCGTGAGAAAGCCAAATACTTGGAACAGGCTTTCTCCCCTACTTTGCCTCCTCTGCTTGTTTCTTGATCAGCGGATGGACAGATTTGTGAGTTAAATGCAAACCACTCTGATAGCTACTGTAAAGAAAGTAGCTTATGATGATAAAGTATTTCCTGATCTTTCTGAAGGCACAGGGATTTTATTCACTATCATTCCTTGTTCTGTAAAAATATCAAGCCTTTTTATGGGGTACAGACTCTTGTCTCCCACAATTATATCCTTCTAAAACCTTCCTTCTATTATCCACCTAGAGTTAACTATACTTCCTCATGTCATGAACATCTTTTCAAAAAATTTAAATTGTGCATATTCTTTGGTATATAGTGATGCTTTGATGCATATACTGTATAGAGATCAGATCAGGGCAATTAGCATATCCATCATCTCAAACATTTATCATTTGTTTGTGTTGAAGAACATTCAATATCCTCCTTCTAGCTATTTGAAATTATATATTATTGATAACTATAGTGATCGTACAGTATTATAGAATACTAGAACTTATTCCTCTTATCTAGATGTAATTTTGAATCCTTTAACAAATCGCTCCCTATACCCCTATTCCCCTTACTCTTCCCAGCCTCTAGTATCCTTTGTTCTACTTTTAACTTCTATGAGATCAACGTTTTTTAGCTTCCACATATGAGTGAGAACATGCAGTGTTTAACTTTCTGTTCCTGGCTAATTTCACTTAACATAATGTCCTCCCTGTTCCATCCATGTTGCTGCAAATGACAGGATTTCATTTTTTATGGCCGAATAGTATTCCATTGTGCATATATACCACAGTTTCTTTACCCATTTATCTGTTATGAACACCTAGGTAGGTCCTGTATCTTGGCTATTGTGAATAATGCTGCAGTAATCATAGGGGTGCAGATGGTATATTGATTTCTTTGGTATATTGATTTCTTCTCCTTTGGATAAATGCCCAGTAGTGGGATTGCTGGATCACATGGTAGTTCTATTTGTAGTTTTTTGAGGAACTTTCATACTGTTCTTCCATACTGGTTGCACTAGTTTACGCTCCCACCAACAGTGGTTAAGAGTTCCCTTTTCTCCTCATCTTTGCCAGCATTTTTTTTTTCGTTTGTCTGTTTTTTGGATAATAGCCATCTTAACAGGAGTGAGATGATACTTCATTGTGGTTTTGATTTTCATTTCCCTGGTGATTAGTGATGCTGAGAATTTTTTCTAATATTTTTTGGCCATTTTGTATGTCTTCTTTTGAGAAATGTCTATTCAGATTATTTGCCCATTTTTTTTTAATTTATAAAAAGTTGAGTTTATATAATCTTATGAAAAGCTAAGAACATTGTCATTTTGATTTTAATGGGCTGAAATTCAAAGTTCATGATGGATTAGGAACAGTACTTGAGTAATGACTTAACTAATCCACACAGTTTTCCTGTTGGAGAAGAGGTTAGCAAAGAGGCCTGGAGAAGCTGATGGAATCAGATGAGCTCAGATGGCTCATCAGAGGCCAAGATGAGCTCAGTGTTCTCACTTTCCTGTCCACAGTATGACTTCTGTGGTCAGGAATTTGAGGTTTTTCTCTTTGTCTACACTCTCTTTGATTGGTGCATTTGCCCATTTTTTAATTCAATTGTTTTTTTCTTGCTGTTGAGATATTTGAGTTATTTGTATATTCTGGGTATCATTCCCCTGTCAGATGGATAGTTTGTAAGTATTTTCTCCTACTCCACAGGTTATCTTTTCACTCTGGTTGATTTTCTTTTTCTGTGTAGAAGGTTTGTAGTTTGATATAATCCCACTTGTTATTTTTGCTTTAGTTGTCTGTGCTTTTGAGGCCTTAGTCATAAAAATCTTTTCCCAGGCCAATGTCCTAAAGTATTTGCCCTATGTTTTCTTCTAGGAGTTTTTACAGTTTCATGTCTTACATTTAGGTCTTTGATGCATTTTGAGTGGATTTTTATGTAGGGCGATAGGTGAAGTTAGGGTCTAGTTTCATTCTTCTGCATATAAATACACAATTTTCTCAGCATCATTTATTGACGAGACTGTCCTTTCCTCAATGAGTGTCCTTGGCACCTTTGTCAAACATCAGTTGGCTATAGATATGTGGATTAATTTCTGGGTTCTCTATTCTGTTTTATTGGTCTATGTGTCTGTTTTATGCTAATACCATGCTGTTTTGGTTACTATAGTTTTATAGTATATTTTGAAGGCTGGTAGTGTCCTGCCTCTAGCTTTGCTCTTTTTACTCAGGATTGCTTTGGCTATTCCATGTCTTCTGTGGTTCCATACAAGTTTTTGGATTATTTTCTATTTCTGTGAAGAATGTAATTGTTATTTTGATAGAAATTGCATTGAATCTGTAGATTGCTCTGGAAGCATTGTCATTTTAACAATATTAATTCTTTTCATCCATAAATATGGGATATTTTTCCATTTGTTTGTATTCTATTCAATTTCTTTCATCAGTGTTTTATAGTTCTCCTTGCAGAGGGTTTTCACCTCCTGGATTAAGTTTATTCTTTGGTATTTTACTTTTTGTGGAGCTATTGTAAATGGAATTGTCTTCTTTTTTTTCAGCTAGTTTATTGATCATGTATAGAAATGCTACTTATTTTTATGTATTGATTTCATATCCTGCAACTTTACTGTATTTGTTCATCAGTTCTAAGAGTTTTTTAGTACAGTCTTTGGGTTTCTATAAGATCACCTCATCTGCAAAGACGGACACTTTGATTTTCTCCTTTCCAATTTGAATGTCCTTTATTTCTTTCTCTTGGCAAATTGCTCTTGGTAGGCCAGGGGACACGTCTGTCGAGGGTGACCTGTGAGGTTGCTTCTTACCACCAGGACGTGAGGGCAAGGCTTTTTGGCTATCCTGGGAGTGTGTCAGCCAGTGGTGGTAGCACACGGGGCTGTTTTTCAGGTCCAAGATGTGAGCTCTTGCCTGGCCTAGCGGTGTGCCTGCCAGGGGTGGCCTGTGGGACAGTTTCTCAGGCCTTGATTGTGGGTGCAGCACTGTTGGGCAAATCAGAGGCATGTCTCTGGGAGGGGCAGGTATGTTGCATGGTGTTTCTCATGTCCTGAATGCAGGTGCGTAGCTGGACCAGGGGCAAATCAGCTGTTGGGGGTGGGTCTCTTCTGTTTGGAGGAGGGCCCACAGTGATTTGGCCGGCCCAAGGGCCGTTTTATCCTAGGTAGAGCTGGCAGGCTGTTCCTCTGACTGAAAGTGCAGCGGTGGGGGGTTAGTTTCCCTGCTGTGCAGGACCAAGAATCACAGCTGATCTCGGGCCCAAGCTTCCTGCACCTCTTATTGTGGTGTTCAGCCATCTTGTGGGCTTGATGTAATGAAGATGTAGAACCAACTCCATAAGATAGAAAATGTAATAGTTTTTTTTTTTTTTAGTTCTCTTATTTAAGTTCCCAGGCCAGTACAATTCGCTGACCAGAACTTTGTGATCTTCTGTTGCACTGATGCATTCCCTTTTGAGTTTCTTTCCCAGAAATGGTGGATCTCCTTGGAGCTGCGAGATAACTGCAGAGACTTACACCATCTATTTGTCCGGAGAAGACAAGGTAAGAGACACTCCACCACAGACTGTGCGCAAGGAGCCACTGAGCAGCCTACTCCCCGCATCCCACCTGCACACAAGGCTGAAAGAATGACGAATATTAACCCCTGGCTCATGCTACTAAAATCCCCACCCTGGGGGTGACTTATCCACTGTTTTTCGATCATTGGATGCATGTACTAGAATGATTTCTCACTGTCTTTTTGTGCCTTGTACTCTACCCCAAACATGTAATGATGCTCACTCCCCTCATGCATCTATTTCACCTCCAGAAAACCCTCTGACCCTGTTGGTCAGGAAGGTAGATTTGAGATGGTCCATTCCTCCCACCTCTCAGCTGATGCATCCTCTGCAATAAATCCTTTCTTCCTTGGCAATCCGTATCATCTTAGTAATTGGCTTTCTTTACAGTGAGCAATAGAGATCCCCCTTGTGGGTTCCTTAACAGATGGAACCTCAGTGCTGAAGAAGTCCAGTGGCTACTGGCACTCCAGAAATGGCTCTGATCTCCAGATGACACTGTTCTGCAGCAGCTTGGTTCGTGGCGGGAGGGTAGGGGAGTGCACCCTTTGCGCTCCTAATTTGGAGTAAAGCAGCTGCTAATTTGTCTGGAAGCTCTCCAAACTGAACTCAGGACTGTGGGGTTCTCCGGTTGTAAGGACTGTAAGGTATTTTTAGTGACAATGGTGGCTGATGGAAATCTTTTGTTTACCTTTTCCCCTAAATGGGAAGCTCCTCCTGACTCCTGGCCTGTCTAATCCTCCAGGCAGGGGAGATGGGGCTGCAGAGGCCCGTGCCTCCATGCTGTCCTCCTGGGCTTCCAAGCACCACAGGTACCTCTCTACTCCCCCACTGTATTCTAGCGCTCTCCCTTTAGTGCTCCAGTCAAATTTTAAGCTATTTATTTGTACCTTTGGTCCTTCGTGGGGCAGATGACACCATGCCTCTGTCTTCAGCCACCTTGATGACATCTCATCTCAGAACATCTTTAAAAAAATATTTCCCCCTTTGGCAACTTTATGCCATAACTATAGTTTCATGCATACCCTTTTGAACAAAGGAATTTGAGGGGAGGGATGCATCCCTGAATGGCCAAGGGATGCTCTAACAAACTATGATCCTTTAATTACTGTTTAAATATCTGTCTGGAATCTTGGCATTTCAGGAGCCAACAATAGCCAAAAAAGGATGCAGAATACCACATAGCTGAAATGGTGCAATTTCACCTCTTTTTCCTCTCTTAATGAATTTCAAGGTGAAACTCAAAGGGACAATGAAATAGTGGAATAAAAATAAGACACTTCAAACTCATTCTATTTTTGTTTCCTGAACTCAGTAGCTCTTAAAATTGAAAGGCAGAATCCAGGTGTTATCATGGTATTAGCCTGGGGAGATGCGAGAGTGGAAGTCATGCAGTTAAAGGGCACCAAAGTATGCATACTGCATGAGGGATTAATTGCCAGGAGCATGTGAAGGGAATTATGGCAGTTAACACTCAGGGCTTGAACAAATACCAACATGGGAAAATAGTCATATCTGCAAACATAGAGGGGCTCTAAATGGATAAAGAGGAGATTAGCTTCTTTTTTTTCATAAATAATAGGAGATCCTGTGGGGGAAAGTCACCAAAGATGGGCTGCATTGGTAGCATAGCCTAAATATTTAAGTTTAAATTCTGAACTATGCTCATGGTAATTGAGACCCTGTTAAAAAAATAGGTGAGGAGTACCTTGTGGTGTTTTCAGGTTTTGTGATATACCTTCCAGTCAAGTTTGCTTGTTTCATGACTCTGTAGCTATAATGCTGTATATTGAAGATTTAAGTTTATCATACAGAGGCCAAGGCATCATTAGATCCTAAGCACTGAATGGAAATTCAATTATGTTCTCTCCATCCTATTTACTAAAGCAGAAAATTGGAATCCTTAGTCTTAGAACAGTGTTTCTTATTTGTGGGTAGGGATGAGGCAGAGACATGCCTTTCCCCAGGAAAGCATATCTCATTCTCCCAGGGGGTATATGAAAATACATATTTAATATTATAAAATTTTAACGTTGAAATACCACAAAAGCCATTATTTTTATAATGTAAACTACATCAAAAAAGCTAAAGGAAACTTCTTGGCTGATGAAAATGCATAGCCTCTCAGTGATTCCATTGTGAAGACAAGAGCAAGGCTCTGGACGTATGCCAAGGAGCAGAAACTCTGGAGCAGGGAGGATATTTTTATGTTCATTAAGAGAGGGCATAGGTTAAAAAACATTGAGAAGCATGGTCCTATACCAGGGACATCTGCAGCAGGTTTCATATCAATGATATTCTTATTCTATGCTCAACGAGAAAATTCAATTTAATAGAAACTTCCTGAGCATTTTGATTAACAGGAGATCAACTGTTACCCATTTTTTTCCCTTTCTTTTGCATTAAGTATTTTTGGAAGTATATAGACCTGACCTTCATGCAGTGACCTGTTTGAAGCCAGAGGTATTCTTTATGGCACTACAAAATTCTTCTAGTGCTGGGGGAAGTTTGCTGGGATAGAAGGAAGAGGAATTATTGAGAACAGGTGGCCCTTTTGATTTGATCCTTCGCAAAACAGGGTGGAATCTGCATGGAATCTGTTACATCTATTCTGTTGCTTGGAGGAAGCCATGAGTAAGAAATGTCTTTCTTCATTTTTTCATTTCTCACTAAGCTTGTTGGGAGAATAAATGACATTAGGAATTCTGTGTAAGTGTTAAATTCATTCCTGCTTTTGAATCTAGCACTGTTTAATGTTACAAAATCACCAAGGGAATTTGAGAAAATGAAGAAAAGGATGTAAGCCATGTAATTATCAGATAGTTTGAAGCATAGGGTTTTCAACCATGTTTTTCTTAAAACCCCAAGATCTCCTGCCAAAATTGAAATGCAGAATCCTTAATATGGGGTTAAATCACTCAAGAATTTTTATCAGCCAAGTTCACAGGCAAAATATAACATTAGCTTTAAGAATCATATTTTTCTTTCCCTTTTACCTTTTTAATGTGAAGAGTGTGCTTTTAATAAAAATACTTTCCAAATGTCTTTTTGATGATTATATCTGCTGTAATTGGCAGAAATGTGCACTCTGACATGTATGGAGACCATGGAGTAGTCCTACTATATGCAGCATGGACACTAGGGAGGGCTCTATGCTCATTGCTGGGTTTTTCAACTTCGAAAGGATTTGGAGAAATACAGAAGAGGTCACAAATACCAATAAAGAAGTTAAGGAATCTGAATTCAAATTCTGAAGCCAAAAATTATATTTTATATATACTCAGGAGAGAATAGGAGGCTCAAGTTGCCATACGAGGGATCTAGATCAATATTTGTCACCAGTGTTCTGAGGGATGTCAATAGCTCTTTCATGAAAAAGACCACTCCCATGAATAAAGTCACTGTAAACCATATTAATAGCTTCCTAATAGTGTTAGGAATATTCCTAACACTTACTGTGTCTGGCATTTGTGACATGAAGATGCAGGGCTAGATGTCAGTCACATCGTAGTATGAGTTATGTGGACAGGGCTTATTGAAAGGAGCTGGAAGCCAGTCTGTGGAATGTTCTTCCAATCATCAGAGTTGTAGTATTGTAAGCAGAGGAGTCAATTCTCATTGATGCCTATTCAAAATCATAATATATGACACTATATGATCAATCATTCTAGAAATCAACTCTATTTTTCTACAAAGAATGGTACTCTAAAATTTTCATGAAAAAGTAATCAAAGAGTAAGAAACAAAGTATGAAAAAGGTATTATAGAAGTGAATCCAGCAGTTATTTACATAGTAAACATAGTATGTTATTTTTCTGAATTTGATAATGTTTGTGGTATTTGTCAACTTTTAAAAATTTAATTTATTGTGATTTCTTTCTAGTCTAAATCCATATTGAATTTTGTACCTAATTCTCTATTTTTTAGTTTTTTTTTCCAAAATGCACCCCCCCCCACAATCTGCCCAAATTGCATAAGCTTTAGGCCTCCTCAAACCTGGATTTGTAAGTGAATATGCCATTTTAGTTTAAAATAACAAATTCCAGACTTTTTGTCTGCCTAGATGTGTGTGCAAAAATCTGAAACACACCCTGAGGAGGGCATTTCTCAAATGTCTCTCGGGGCAGTTAATCTGATCTGTCAGTATCCTCATTGTTCTCACAATTTTTTTTATTAGTAAGTCTGGAGTGGATTTGGGCTCTGACATGGCTTGTGATTAAGTAGCTTATCCAATGTTTGGTTCTCAGCACTGTCAAAAAGGATTAATTCAACATAATTTATCAAGAAGGAAATAAATCATGTTAATACGAATGAACCTAAATAAGAGTAAATCTTTCTTGTTCTTAGAGACAATCACAGTGGATAAAATAAAATGGAGAAGGATGTAGGGACTTCTATCCATTAATAAAAGGAGTAGTCTTGTTTGTATTGTTTACTGATGTGTTTCAGCTGAGTCTCTTCTTAGCTATCATTTGAAATATATTTATCTACAACGAAATAATAGAGTACACAATTCATCATTCAGCTGCTGTTTGCCCTCAGATCATAATGGAGCCATGGTACTTTGGTTCCCAGTGAGTGATTTCTCTTTGGGGCTTGGTGAGAACTCAGATTCTCTCAGTACAGATATCAATCTTAATTGAATGTACATAATGACAAAACATAGACAACAGAACAAAAAGGAAGGGCAGCTAAATGGCTCTGCTTGAGTGAGTTATAACTCAACACTTTCTGGAGCAAAGAAGCCAGTAAAGCAACAATGGTGTCATTGTCAATGAATTCTGGGGTGATGGAAGGTGCTTTTCTCCTACAAATGACAGACTCTGGAAATCCTAACCTCAGATTAGAATTCTGAGTTCTCCCATGCTGTGTCTTGTGCACTCAAGGACCTGGAGCACCAAGAGCCTGCCTGGCCTGTGAACACAGTATTAGGGCAGCTGCCTCCTTTTAAAGCCTCAGTCTAGCCTTTCCCACTCCTCTCTCCACCGAACAACCCAACCTTATCTCTTAACCATTTTTATTTTCTTGCTTGTGTTGTATTCGTTATCACAGTGCCTGCCACTAGATAGGTACTCAAATGTTTGTTGAATTAATGATAATTTCCATGAGTAAAATCTGTTATTAATGATGACAATGATATAACAAGAAGCAAAACTAGCTACCATATATTACATGCCAAAAACCTTTCACAATGTCTTTTTTGAATCTTCACAGAAACTTGTAATTATGATTGTTTCTATTTAACAGTTCAGAAAAATGAGACTCAGAAATTAAGTAATGTATCCAATATTATATAGGTAAGAGTGTACAGATAGGATCTTGTTTTGGTGGGGAAATGGACCTAAGTACTACTTATTTCTATATTCATTCTCCATAGAATAAAATTGTGTTTGTATATCATAACTGTATTTAATACACGATTCATATATATGTGTATATATACATATATATGAATCTCCTATCTGTTTCTCTTAGTATAATATGACCTCAATGAGGGCAGAGACAACTCCTATTTCATATTAGTATTTCCAAATCCTTATAAGAACCTACTAGTCTAGTAAATTCATCAATGGATCTTTATTTTCTTCCCAAAAAGCCTTTCTGGGCATTTTCTCTGGTGCTTGAGACTAGCAGAATGTGCATGCAGGTGCTTTGATTTAAGGCAGATCAGCTCAATCGTATTTAAAGAATTTAATGTCAGGCATTTAACGTCCAATACAGTGCAGAAAATCATCAGATTAGAAATGGTGAGAGACTTATCTCTAATACAAAAATGGGCATAATTTAACTTTGTAATTGGAAAGAAATGGACTCTTTAAATAGGTTATAGCTTTGAAATCTTCTGTCTATGTACTCAATGATTAGGTTCGTCAAAAGTACCTTTGTCTTAGTATAAGCTTTCCTGAAAAAAAGAAACTGAGTTAAAACTTGAAGGCATGTGGTTTATTTGGGAATATGATCCTAGGAGCAGAAGTGAGGGAGGAAGAGAATGAATAGGGAAGAAGGAAAGCCAATACAGTGATGACAATACAACGTCCACTGTTATGGATGACTGGTTTCTTAATCTTCTGGGGAAAAATATGTCTAATAACTATCCACCTGAGGGAAGACAAGAGAAATATTTATGCATCAGCTCCTCTGCCTATTCATCAAAGTCAGCCCCATATGCTGTTAAATCTCCTGCATTTCCAGATTACAAATACGTGAGTCAGTTGCGTAAGGGGAAGGGACTCTGGGTGATCAAAGCCTGTAAAGCCTGCTCGTGGCCATGGCCATAGTGGCTGGAACGAGAGATGAAGCTAAGACAGCTTTCAGTGATGTTCAAGAAGTGTCAGATACACTTGGGTAATTGAAAATACTTTTATCAAGATAGATTTATACTTAAGAAAAAACAGGATATATTGAGCAGAATAAAAAGTGTTTTTTTTTTTATCATATTAACATGAAGGGAAAATTAACACCAGCTTATGGTGAGGAAGTAAAAAAGGGTTATGAAGCAAAAAAGTTTCTGATGATGCCCAGTCCATTTGGAAGACAATACCATAAGTCTATTAGCTACACTAGTCTTACCTTCTACATTAAAATAATTTTTGCATGTGAAGTTTTTGTTATAACCAATGATGTCCTGAACTTAATGTGTTCGTTAACATTGATGATATTGTTGTCTATTCTTGTTTCATCAGCATGAACTATTCACCTGGTGTGGTTAGCATCTTTACTTTTTTCACTGAAGTGAAATTTTGGAGGCTTTGGCTGCTCCTTTATCCCTGCAATGTTAACTAACATTTTCCAGTGTAATATTTTAGCTTGAAAGCTAACATTTTAAAATTGTACATTATAGTAAACACTTGGCATACATGGGAGTTCATGAAGTATAATCTCTGTACATCTGAACAATGCAGTAAAATGAAAATTGGGGATACTCGGGATGGTGAGCATATCCGCTGGTATCATGCTATCAGTCCGTTAAATTGTTTTTATTTCATGACCCTGCAGAATTCTTAAGCAGCACTGCTTTCTAATACAGCCTAGTGATTGAAATAATCTGTCTAGAGCTTTGACTGCTAGGTGCAAGATCTCTGCAATGTCATTTTGGGTAGGAATCTTGAACTACATTGTGAGATCTAATTTAAGCATGGGTCCCTGAAGAACTGGATAGTTCCTACCATAAAACTGTTAGACTGTTAGGTTATCACGGAGGGAAAGTGGAAATAAAAACAAAGAATAATAAAGAAACAACCTCACATGTGAACGATAAAAGGGGAACATGAGTTCTCAGATCATAAAACACATTGAGTATCAAGTAGAATCAATAAAAATATATCAATTTCTAGTCACGGTTATGAAAACTAAAAATGTCAAGGATAAAGAAGTGATATTAAAAGCTATCAAAGGAAAAAAGATTTCTTTCAAAGAAACAGCTATTAGACGAAGGGTAAGATTGTAGATAAGAAAAAATGAATTTGGAAAGAAAATAGAGAAATATTGTTCAAGTGCTTAGAGAATTTAATTTTTAGCCTGTGATTTTATAATTTTATACCCAGTTATCATTGTAGAGAGTGAAAGTGAAGACATTTTTAGGTATACAAAGACCAAACCCACTATCTCTCACTTGAAAAGCTATTAGAGGATAACTTATAAATTTTACCAAAGAGAAGGAATAGGATAATGTTATGAGCACAGATACTGATAAAATTTAACTATTGACCATAAAAATGTTACCTACTTAAGTTTTTTTTTTACATTAAAAGATAATTATAAAACTATAAGCAAAAATAGACTACGAATGTGAATGTATACTAATTGTTTTGCAATATTTGGGAGGAGGATAGAAATATGGAAGAACATTACAGTTTGTAAGAAAAGCTAGAAGTAAATAATGTATGTTAAGATTGAAGGACAATCTTGAAGAGGAAAGAGATTTTAGTTAACTAAACCTCAGAATACATCCACCATACCTTATATCTGTGGCTTTTACTTTGTGACCATAATTAATTTGTCCATATAATTTATCATCCAAATTGGGATGTTTTTGAGAGTGAAAGAGGTATGGTGGATAACAAAGCTAGGACACAGGCAGAAACTTGGAGTGTCCCAGCTACCTCAAGACAAACAGTCATGTGAACTGTGATGAATACAATTATTTTTCCTCTATAAAAATCAAAAAGTGTCTTGGGCTTTCATGAAAACTGATTCCTTTCCCCATTCTCCAATCTTTCTATAATCCATTTTCTTACCTGGCATTTCTGAATTTGCACAAGTTTCACAGATCAATTATTTTTCTAGGGCCTTTGCTACGGTAGCAAAATCTCACTTTCACATCTATGATTTCCTAGAAACTTTTTTTTTAAGCTGAGTAAATTAGATCCACATGATCTATCCAAGCTCATGTAGTCAGTGAAAACAAAAAGTAAGGTGATAACAATGGTCTATTTTCCTATTACAATGATGGTTTTCAAGTACTTTTTAGGCAACTGCCTTATCTATACAAATGAAAATGTGCTATTTTGATGACTACAAAATGATACTGACTTCACAGCACTTGTGTCTCTCACCTCATTAGCCCCACCTATGTCTCAATGCAAAGAAACAACAACAACAACATGAGGATTGAACTGGTTACTGATAAGCCAATGAATTTACTGCTTTGAATGAATTCTCCATTCATGTCTAGTCAGGTCTGGGGAGGTTGAGGATGGGAACCAAAAGGCAAGGAGCATTGGTCATTGCATAGCCCACTCTTCACTCAGAAGTTGACTTAAACATTTATGACCATCTCCTTGTATATGACCTTGACTTATTTTCTTTGGTTCTGGTCCAGATAGTACAATTTCAACTTGAATTAAAATCTTAAGCTATTATCCCTGTTAATAGAAGTGTGGGGTCATTTCACACCTGGTAGTGATTCCTTGTTTTAAACCATTAGATAAAAATCTAAGCACTTTGGTTGAAAATAGAGCTTGCAATTGCATACTAGCTACTCAAATAATTTTTCTTCCTTTCAGTGTGAACCAAACAACAACAATAAAATTCATCTCTCT
>CAUYSK010002197.1:0-24019 GCA_963575035.1 Avahi laniger
TCGTGTAGCTGGGCCTCCGAGGTGGTTGGTTCAGCAGCTCAAAGATATAATTCCTTGTCTCGCCTTTCATTGGCCAGAATTGAGTCACATGCCCATTCCTGAACCAATCACTAGACCCTTGATCTGAGGTCACTTTGCCAAGCTGCACTGCTAGGGGAAGGGTGGGGGAGATGTTGTGTCGCCCACCGTGTCCACAGCCACGCCCGACCCAGCCTGACCCAGCCTGACCCAGCCTGTCCCTCCCAGATCCGGCCTCCTCCGGCCCTGCAAAGTGCCCTCTTTGCCTCTGAGTCTTCACACATGCTGTTCCTTCTCCTTGCAATGCTTTTCCCATGCTGTGCCTGCATCCCCTGCCTTTGCCCGGCCACCGTCTCTTGCCCTCCAATCCTCAGGCCAGATGTCATCTCCTCATGAAGACCATGGCTGGTCTCCCGACCAGGTCAAGGGCTCCGTGAAGAAGGACAGGAACCACAGCCGATTCACTTCCCAGTGACCAGAGCAGAAACTGTACGAAGTAGGTGCTCAAGAAGTACTTGTCGGATAGGCACAAGTCCCACATCTGCATCTGACCTTGGGCCAGGTCGTGGACACTTCTGTGGGCCTGACCTGAGTTTGGGGACGGTAGGAGGATGGGAGTGCTGGAGGCTGAGGCGGGGAAGCAAATCCAGCGCTGTGTGGCCAAGGGCCACCTGCTGCCACTCTGTTCAAGGCAGGGCCTCCGATGCCTGCGGGGCTCATGATGAACCAGCTCCTCAGCAGTGGCAGCTTGGAGGCTCTAAGAGAGCGGGAGGCAGAGAAAGCAGGATTGAAATTCCATCAGACGCTCACAGAGCCTGCTCCCTGGAGCCCCCACGCCTTTGTTCCATTTAATCAATATGTAATTAAACTGAAATCCCAGCTTAAGAATTTCCAGCGGCGCTAAGACCAGGCTTCAGAGGGTCTGGCAGAGCCGAGGCTCCTGGGTCTTGCAGCTATTAGCCCCTCACCAGCCTGGCCTGCCCTGCCCTGCTGGCCTCAAGGTCACCTTCCCCAGCCAGCCAGGCCAGTGTGGGACTCTGGTCTTCTGCAAGCTTTCTGGGGTGACGGCAGCCATCCCAGGTGCAGGCGCATGCTCACTGGATCCCCAGCCCTACCCTGGGCCATTGGGGTTCTGGTCACCCTCACGTGACGGGGAAACTGAAGAGAGCATGGCCGTGGCAGAACTGGGACTCAAGCCTGCCCGTTCTGCTGCCACTTCCTGTCTCCTCCCTCCTCCGAGGGACCCAGACAAGGGCACTGACACCACCGGTTGTGTGTGCTGAGCACTTACTGTGTGCCAGAGGCTGTTCCAACATCTTTACGTGCATGAGCCCATTTAGTCCTTGCAGCAGCCCCGTGAGGGAGGTGCTATCATTAACTCCATTTTAACATGAGGAAACTGAGGCACAGAGCGCCTGGTGTCACCGGTAGTTGACGGTGGAACCAGGACTTGACCCCAGGCCGTGCTTGCTCCAGAGCCCTTACACGCGAAGGGCAGTGGTGTGCCGGGACCTTGTTAAGGGCTGCCTGGGAGGACACAGACTCCGTGACGCTCCGTCGCCACCGGCAGGCAGAGCCCCACCGCCTCCTGCCCTGCCGCCCGGCCTCCACGAGCCCCAGAGTTTGCTTTCAGAAAAGAGGCGGAAAATCCTTCCGGGGCTCGTACGATCAACACCCAGGGGTCCCAGTGCTCCCTCGTGGACTGTTCTGTGTTCGGGGACGTCTCAAACTCTGCCTCGGACCAACCCTGGCTGACAGAAATATAATATGAGCCACAAACTCAAGGTACATATGGAATTTAAACTTACTAGTAACCATATTAAAAAAAAGAAAGAGTGGAAATGAATTTTAAGATGTGCTTTATTTAACCCAACGAATCCAAAATAAAATCATTTTAACATGTAGTTAGTATGAAAAATTATTAATGAGCTATTTCACATTCTTTCGTTGTTCTAAGTCTCTGGAATCCAGGCTGTGTTTGTGTATTTTACGTTGGTGGCGCGTCTCAATTCACACGCGCCAAATTGTAAGTGCCCCGTAGCCACACGTGGCTGGTGCTCTTGTACTGAACAGCGCAGACGGGGACGGTCACATCCGTGTTTTGTTAAAGTGCCCTAAGAACGGAGAAGATGCGGTTCCTGCTTTCAGGGCGCTCTGAACTTGCTCAAGCAGGGGCCCGTGGGAGAAAAGCCTCAGGGAGGACGGAAAAGTATCAGGTGCACCACCGCTTTTGGGGCTTTGGGGGAGGAGAGGACCCAGACCCTGGAGAATCCAACCTTGGGCGTCTAGGCGGGTAAGGGCACGGGCAGCGTTACCAGGCAGGGGAGACCGCCCTCCGGCCGACGCGATGCCCTGCTCACTCCTCTCTCCCTGCCCCCGACAGCTGCCACCCCGGCACCTGGGGGTCTCCGGGGGGAGGAGAAGAAGGAGCCAAACCAGAGGCAGCCCTGTCTTCCCAGAGGGTTGGAGAGCCCAGGCCCAGGTGCACAAAGGATCGGTGTCCCTGGGATCCACCTGGGCAGGCGGGGCGACTGCACCGGGCTGAGTCGCTCCTCACTTCTCATGAGAGCATGGTGCTGCCATAGTCTTAGACAACACAAGCCATGGCCAGGTCCCCAGCAGGCCTGGCGCAGCCCGGTGAGCGAGGAAAATGGCTCCATCCCTTCGGAAAGCAGAGACCACCTTTTCCGAACAAATCAGTGCTTTGCCTTCAGAAACACAGGACGCTCAAAGCCATCAACATCAGAAACACGTGTGGTGACTCCCCAGGCCCTGACTCAAGCCTGGGGAATTGCCGTCCCCCAGGCACATGCCGGCAAGGCAGGGACACGGGGGCTCCAAGAGTTGGGAAGCTTCATGCCTTGGAGTCTTGGAACCTGCTCTTGGAATCTTTCACTCCTTAGAATTATCGTCACATCTTAGATTCTCCAGTGTAGGTGTTGCAAAGATGCCTGGAACCAAAGTGCGAACGACTCCACTGCTGCTCATGCCGCAGCTCCCACACCTCCTCCGTCCAGGGCGCGCCGCGGCGTCTCCCCACCCCAGCCGCTTGGCTTTGGTGCACCGCAATTCCCTAGGGCAGGGGGCTCCTGAGAACTCTCCTTGTCCTCCCTGATATTCAGGGAGGGCTACTCCAGAACACCCCAGAAATTTGACAGACTGTCTCCCAGCTCTTCCAGAAGAGGAGGACACCAGAGCCATTAGGCCCTTCAGCCAGTGCCCAGAAGAAGCTGGCAGCCGGGTACCCACGCTCTAAGAGTGAAGGGCATGTGGTCAGCAGGTCAACCTCTCTGATCCGCCTGCCCCCTGCCTACCCAGCCTCCTAGATCGAGTTCTGGGACCAGGAAGGAGCAGTGCCCCTCCTCTTGCACCTATCCGACAGAGTCTGGGTAAGAAGCAATCCAGGGAGCCATCTGGGACCTCAGTAAGCAGCCTGAGCTGGCCCCAGCCCTGAGGGCCTGCCGGCAAGGACTCTCTGAGGCATCGGAGGAGGGAGTGGGGTGCTGAGGCCAGAGGAGAGTCCAGGCCAAGACTAGAACAAGGTGGGCAAGGCCAGGTGAGCCAACGCTGGAGTTTCCCAGCTGACATAGCTGTTCGGCGTCCATCCGCACTCCTCCCATGCCCCGTGCCACAGTTAAGGTAGTAAGTCCCGGGTGCAGTGGCTCACGCCTGTAATCCCAGCACTTGGGAGGCCAAGGCAGAAGGATTACTTGAGGCCAGGAGTTTGAGACTAGCCTGGGCAACATAGTGAGACCCCATCTTTAAAGGAAAAATTAGGTGGTCATGGTGGCACGTGCCTGTAGTCCCAGCTACTCGGGAGGCAGAGGCAAGAGGATCACTTGAGCCCAGGAGTTCCAGGCTGTAGTGAGCCATGATCACACCACTGCACTCCAGTAGCCTGGGCAACAGAGCCAGATGCTGTCTCAAAAAGTAGTCAGCTGAGGGCAGAGCTAGGCCAGAACGAGGAAGGTGCTGGGGAGGCGCACAGCTGCAGGGAGCCAGCCGGTGCTCTGGGCGGGGGAAGGGCACGTGGGGAGGCTGCACATCCTGTGTCCTCCTGGTGCTTCTGGAATGTGGTCCTTCCAGATGGAGCTGCTCAGGTCCAGGAGCAGCGTCTCAACACCACACTGGGACTGTGGCCGTAAGGGAGGCTGGGGGCCAGGCCCAGGGACGATAGCCAAGACAGCGAGGACATGCGGCAACAGTGGTCTAGCCAGGCCACTCCGATCTTCTCTGGCCAAAGTTCCAGTGGAGGAGCTGAAACAGTCTTGGAGTTCTGGAAGAGTCTTTCAAAAAGGCTGATATCTGTGGAAGCACCCCAAATGCTACTTGGAGCATAGGAGGTGCTCAGTACACCCACTCTGAATCCAAATCTGCCGGCCGTTGGGTCCGGCGTGAGTGCGCCAGCACGAGAGTGGCCAGAAAGTGACCCTAGGGAGCAAAGTATGCAGAATGGTCGGCTAGGATGGGGGGTCAGAGCTGTGACAATGACCCAGCTCCAAATGACCAGCCCCAAGCTAGGCTGGTCTGACTGGACCATACTTGCTCTGGGCAGGGTGAGAGGGCTCCAGCAGCCCCCTGCTGGGCAGATGGGTGGCCAGATCCATCCTTCCCCATTGGAGCCGCAGCACAACTGCACGGGGCCAAAGCCAACCTCCTTCCTGGGGCCGTCCCGCCGACTGCTCCCCTCTTGCCTCCCTCCCGTCTTGCTCGCGTGGCCTTTAAGGATGATCTATGGGCCGCATGTGGACAAAGGGCAAGTTGAGACTGAAGAGAGAGCTAAGAAAATGTGAGACGGTTCAGCTCCCAGGGGCAGGCGGAGCGGGAGGCTGGCTCAGGGGCGCGACGGGCCTGGTTATTACAGTCCTCCACAGCCGCCTCCCCCACTGGCAGGACCCTCGTTGCAGGGGGAGGCAGAGACTGCCATGTCCCTGTTACACAGGCGTAGAGGGAGGGTCCTGGCCCTGATTCCGGAGCCAGCCTGGTCCTGCCTGGCGCCCCATCTCCCAGCTCTTAATCCATCTTTCTGCAGCCACACCAGCGGTTACCAGAGCAGGCAGGACGGGAGGAGAGTTTGACAGAGCAGGGTTGGTCCATGGAGGTGATTTTCAGATTCGAGGGCCAGCAGAGGCCTGGGAGACACCGGGAAGCGCGGAGCCTCGCTGAGAGCGCAGGCCCCAGCACGCCGGTATCCGGGAGGCGCCACGCCGTGTGCAGCCGCAAGCAAGCTCTCCGCCTCGCCCCGGAGGGTCGCGCGGAGCAGCTCGTTATGTTTGCCAAACCACCATACTATCTGTGCTATTTTTTAAATCAACTTATTTATGTGGGAATTTTATTTTAAAAGACACTTTTCTGTTAGTACCTTAAGGGAAAGCCCAGTCTCAATTTTCCGAAATAAAAGGTAATGAAGATGATATAATGAAATGATAGAAACAAAAGCCACATTCTATAAATATTAACTAGACACAGAAGCCAAGAGTCTTGGCATCTGAGGCCTGTCGTTTTGGGTTTAGGACGAGATTTGCGAGAGTTAGAGGCGTTGAAGGCACACCAGCGCCAACTAGAGACTTTCTCAACGTTTCCATAAGGCTGGAAACCAACTGAAAGCAGAATAGCTTTCTAACCAGGTGACGACTTAGAGACACGATGACGTGCGCACGTGCGACCCAGAACCGCCCCCACCGGTCCTCCTGCACTCGTCCATCCCACCCGGACCACCGGCTTCTCCCGCCAGGATCCTTGCACCGGCCGCCTCGTGGCACCCCCGCGCCTGTCTCTGTCCCCACAGCAACGGCGATCTGCTCAGGCAAGTGACGTCCGGTCACTCCGTCCGCGGAACCCGAGGGGCTCCCCCTCACCCAGAGTAAAAGCCAAAGTCCCTCCGTGACTGGGGAATCCTGTCAATCTGCCAGCCCCTTCTCTGACACCTCCTCCTCCCCTTTCCCGGGGTCCCCACGGCTTCCTCCCTCACCTCCCTCGGGTCTTCACTCAGATGTCACCTCCTCTATGCCACCCTTCCTGCCACCCTAAAATTATAGCCGTCGCCACCACCGAGACTTCCTCGTCTCTTTCCTTGGTTTATTTTTCTCCTTAGCATTTGCCAACATCTAACGGGCCGTGTTTTACTTATTTATCTGATCTATTGACGACGTCCCCACTAGTCCACAAACTTCACGAGGGTGGGGAATTTTGTCTGGTTTATTCACTGCTGTGTCCTCAACACCTAGAAAGTACTCGGTAGATTTTTGTTAGAGGAAAGAACGAACCTTATCCCGTCTCCAGCCAGAGGAAGCAGATTTGGTTATTATTGTCCCATATGACAGAGCAGAAAATTAAGGCCAAGGTCATGAGCCAATAAGTAGCAGAGTCAGGATTTTGAAGACAGACTTCAAATCTTGTACTCTTTCCAAAATGTCCTTTAGTTCAGGCTCCTCATGTCATATATAGAGTGACCAAGGCGTAAGGATAGAACAGCTCCCTGCGGTTCTGCATCTGAAGGAAACGATAACTCAGTGCAGAGCTCCCTCCGTAGGTGGCAGGACTTGGTCTCCTGGCTCCTCTGCCCCTCCTCCAGCAGCTCTTTCCCCACAGCCTCCTCCAGCCCTGCCATCCAGCCCCCAGCCTGCCCCCCACATCCTGCACACCTGGATCCACCTCTCTGAAGCTTCTGCCTCTTGGAGAGGGAAGGCCCTGGGAGACCCCAAGGCCACCTTGTCGCAGAGCTGAGAGGTTTCCTCCTGGCAGAAAGCCCTTCACTGAAATTGCAAAGAAGAGTGGCTCCAGAGCTCCAATCATTGCAGTAAGTATGAAATCGTTTCCAGGACTCTCATCATTTCTCTCAGCGGCTTCTTCAGGCTGGTAGCGGCAAAGCCACTCCCTCATCCCCAGCTAAATCCCCCCAGAAGCCACCAAGCCCCGTCCCGGGCTCGCAGAGCTTGGCTAGCACCCTCATTCACTCAAGGAGCCAGTCCCAGCTCGCAGCATCTGCTGGGTGCCACACTAGCGCCAGGTCCCGGTGCCACCCCTGTGCTCACAGCCTGGCAGGGGTAGAGGAGGTAACGCAGCCTGGTGCGTTCTCAGATGGGGCTGCAGAGGGCGTCACCCCACCCAGGAGTGCAGACTTCCTTCTGACAGAACTGGGAGCCCTGGAGGAAGGCACGAGATCAGAGGCCAGGCTTTGCTTTTGTGGGACAGAATGTGTCTTCTCCCTGGGACCCAGTCTCAGCCGGCAGCGGCCACGTAAGTGACAGTCCCAGGCTGGCTCCTCCAGAAGCAGGCCCTGAGTCAAGGACTCGAGTGCAGATACTTCGGGAAGTGACCCTGGGAAGCAGTGGGAGGGGAGATGGGAAGGGACACGGGGAAGGTAGGGACTCCAGCACAGGGCGCATTCATGGGAAGGTGACTGCCACATCAGAGTTTAGTCTCACTGGGGACCTCTGAGGGACCGAATACAGCACGCCCCAGAGCTGCCCTACGCGGGCTGAGGAGGCTGGAGTATTTACCTGCCTCTCCCCGCCCCTCTGTTAAGCTTGTTCCCAGGAGTGGTACTCCTGGCACTGCTGGGGTGCCCCGTCCACGGGCCGAGCTGGCTCCTGGGGCTGAGGAAGGCCTCAGCAGGGGATCGCAGACGCTGCAGCGGGTGGGCGCACACACTAACAGGATATGGGCAGGGCCTACAACATCTGCTGCTCCCTGAACGTTTAAAAGTCATGTAACTTCCGAGCCTTAATCTCCTCATCTATAAAATGGGGACAATCCCACTCCCCTGCAGGGTTCTTTTGAACATTAAATGAGATAATAGCACAGTACCCAGCACGCAGGAGGCACTGGATAAAGATTGGCTTCCTTTTTTGGCGATATTGTTGACTATCCAAGGCCATTTCTGAGAGTCACCGATGACTGCCCGAGTGCAGTCCCCACTGGAACCCCAGGCCCACAGAGACACGAGTGACTGCTGTTCAGTGCTTGCTCTTCAATGATGATTCCACAGCCAGCTGGTCGCGTGGGAGGAGCAGGCCCTCCCCTGCCTCTGCACCGCAGGACCTTTAGCCGGCACCCCCGGTCACGCAGGCGTCCTAGTCTGTTCCTGCTGCAGTAACAAAATCCACAGACTGGGAACCTGTAAACAACAGGAATTTCTTGTTCACAGTTCTGGAGGCTGCCGGCAGATTGGTGTCTGGCGAGGCCCATTCTTCCCGAATGCCTCCTCCCCGCAACCTCCTGACTCGGTGGGAGGAGAAAACAAGCTGTCTCAGGCCTCTGTTGCAAGGGCTCTGACCCCACCCACGAGGGCAGCCCCGATGACCTAATCACCTCCTGAGTCACCTCTTAATATCATTGCGCTGGGGGTTTAAACATGTGCGTTATGGAGTCACACTGACATTCAGACTGTAGCACGTGGGCAAGAGGCCTGCGAGGGATCGCCCTGCCCCTCCCCGTGCCGGACCCCATCAATGGAGGGGCCACACGGCAGGGGCAGGGAAGGCCAAGGAGGAAGGGAGACGGGCTGTGCGGGCCATGGAGCAATCTGGGCCCTGATTACAGAGCAAGCACCCGTGAGAAGCCGCGGGCGCTATGGCAGATCTGCGGAGGGCCCAGTGCCCCTTGCCTGGGGAGGCTGGGGAGGAGTCCCGGGAGGAGGCTCCATGGAGCAGGAGCCTCCCCCACCCTCTCTGGCTCCAATCCACTGCCCCTCCCTCCCCCATCCCGTCAGCTCAGGCCTCTCGTCTCCTGCCCTTGGGGGTCCCTGAGGAGAGGGTCAGGCCAAACAGCTTCCTAGCCCTGCCCTCAAGACCGCACTGCCGCCCAGATGGGGACTCCGATGTCTGGGAGGAGAGGAGGCAGCAGCTTCTGCGAATGTCAGAGGGCGAGGGGCGGGCACTGGGTTTACACAGCTTCCCGAACCCAGCCAGGGCAGCGGGGGCAGTGCTGAAGAAGGAGGACAGTCTCCTCTGTCCCCACCCCATTCACGTCAGAGATGCAGCCCCTGCAGCTGCCCCAGGAAGCCCGAGCAGCCAGTGTCACCGCCCCATTTCACGGATGGGAAATGAACCGGAGGGAGGCGTGTCTTCCTTCAGTCGCATTCCGGACTCTCATCGTAAGAGAGGGACAGTGGGCACCAACGGATTTGCCTTCCAAGATCTAAGCGACACTAACTGGGGTTTCTGGTAGCCTCAGGCATCCTCTGAGAACACCCACAAAACCTCCAGGAGGGCAGTGCTGGGTCCTCCCACTGTGCACCAACCTGGACCTGTGCCCCCATGAGTGCCCTGGCTGGTGTCCCTCTCCATCTGCATCCCCACAGCCGGCTTCCACCCACACCTCTGAGGGAGGGAGCTCACAGCACTGGGCAGGTGCAGAGAAACTCCTGCCCACTCTGGAGCGTGTCTGCGTGCCTGTCTTGTCTCCCTGGCAGGCACCCCTGAAACGCTGCACTCTTGCCATGGAGGAAGACAGTGCAGAGACTTCCAGTAAGGAGGGGGCTAAGGGCTGCCTTCTGGGCTGGGGCCACCGGCCTGGTCAGGGCCCAGGAGTGACCCCCTGCCTCTCCTTCCACTGGCCCCATGGAGGGAGGACAGTCAGCACCACTGTCCACAGCACAGGTGAGAAGGCTCCTGCCCTGAGCCCTTCTCTTTAGAGGACCCTGGAACTCTTTGCCAAAGTGGGTTTCTCCCCTGGGCTCACCAATGTACACACTCAAGGCCTGAGGGGTGTCTAGGGGCTGTTTGCAGGGTGGGAAGGGACAGAACTTTTGCACCCACGTAAGTGAGCCAGGCCCTTCTCAGGGTGGCACAGAGCTAGGGGTAGTGGGGGGAAGCCCGGCCAGGGCCAGGGGCTGGGGCCTGAGGGCCAGTTCTTGCCAAGAAATCTGTACTTGAACCTGGCCTTTCAGGTTGCTGCTTGTTAAGGTAAGAGACTAGGACATTTTTTTTAAGAGTTTATTAGCTTGATGTATGACCTTTAAGTATCTAGGCATATGGTACTGAGCCTCCATCCATACCACTGCCCAGACCTCGCGAATTGTGAGGGGTGGGCTGGGGGGGTGGCTGGGCATTAGACTCACTTCCCTGTGCTCTGAGATGGCATCTCTCAGCAGGGTGGGGCAAAGCAGCCACCTCCCAGGTGATGCGACTAGAGTCACAGCTGCCAGCAACAGGCACTATGGGGTCTCCCAGCCGGCAGGGGTCTGGGCCCAGCAATCGAGGCCCCATTGTACGGATGGCAAAACTGAACCCTGGGGGCTGCGGGGGTTTGTCCAATGATGCGCACAAGTCCCGTGAGCAGGCAGGCGTGCGTGCAGGTGCGCACGAGTGCGTGGACGGGGGATTGGTGGGGCTCGTCCTTCGCGTCTCTCTGCATCAGGAAAGATCCATCATTTCCTTTTCCTGTAATGATGGCGACCTGATTAAAGTTTTTATTGGATTTCACAAAATAATTTCATACACGATGTTCCCCTGGGGGCCCTGCTGGAGGAGGCCATGGCAGAGGGTAGGGGCTGGGGGGCTGACATGAGAAGGGGGAGTGACAAGTAGATTTAGAAAGGGGTTGAGTCAGAAAATAATTCACGGGTGGCTGAAATGGTCGGCGGGCGCAGGCCAGGCGGAGGGAGATAAAAAGCCGGGCCTTTTCAGTCGTGCTCTCTGCGAGCTGCGATGGGAACATTGCAAGTGGGCCGGCCGCGGGAAGACATCAGATGGCCCCGGACCAGGAGGGGTCCTCGGGCTACGGGAGCAAAAGATGGATGCTCAAATGTTCCTCCCAGCCCAAGGCTCCGGCCCACTGCTGGGTCAGGAATGCCGAGGTCTGCGGGCGCACGGGGGTGTCAGGGCCAAAGCCGAGGGAGTCTCCGGATGGTGACAGCGAGGGCAGGCTGGGGGAAGCCCCTTCCTGTTGTAGTGGCCACACCGTGGGCACATTCGGGGAGCCACAGGACAAGTAGCCTGGCTCAGTCACCCCCTGGCTGAGTGACGTTGGGAAAGTCGTCTACCCTGTTAAGCCTCAGTTTCCCTACTCTGCAAGGCATAGGGATGCGGGGAGGATGCCAGGAAAGTACGGATGCAGGGGCCTGGCACAGATGGGTGCTCAAGCCTGGCAGCTGCTGTTTTTATTACTACTGCTGTAATTTCGTCATTCTTTCGCTTATTCTATAAGCTCTCCTTCATCCTATCTGCTCTCTGCTGGGCACCGAGGATAGAGCAGCGACAAGTCCCTGACGTTACGGGACTTATATGCTAGAGGGAAAACCGGCACCAAATGAAAGGATGTAAAATACATTGTATTTTCAATGGCGATAGGTGCTATGGAAAAAAATTAAGCAGGGACTTGGGGGTGCTGGGGAGGGGCTGGAATTTAAACGAGTGTTCAGGGAAGGCCTCACTGAGGAGGTGGCCCTCTACTACAGGTGCGCGGGGCGGGGGGGGGGGGTTGAGGCCGTGAGCCCTGTTCAGATTCTCTGAGGTCAAGGGCACAGTGAGTGCAAAGGCCCTGAGGCGGGGCGTGCCTGGCGTGTGGGAGGAACACGGAAGTGGCCGGGGTGGTGGAAGCCGAGTGAGCTGGTGGGCAGGGAGGCGATAGGGCCGAACGAGGGTCTGCCCCTCCCTGCCTCTCATTCCCAGGCCCTCCCTTTCCTGGACACGCCAGCCTGTGGGTCCCGACCACGGGCCTTGTTTGTATGCTCTCAGCAGGAGCAGGCTGAAGTCAGTGCAACCCCTGGGAAGAGCGCTTGCCAGGACGGACAGAGTGCCGGGCAGGCCCTGGCCAGATGCCAGGCTGGGGGCCCCTCCGAGGTGAGAGCCCCCTCACAGCAGACACAGCCAAAAGCCCCCGTGGCCAAGAAGGAAACGTGAACCTGCCGTGGAAGCCACGATTGGCCAGGCAGGAAGCTTGAGACACGGGCTCCTGTGGGGGACGTGGCCTGCTCCACCCTGCTCCCTGGGGTGCCCACTGTGTGCCAGCTCCAGGATGCAGCCAAGGCCCAGCGTGTCCAGGACCACTGTGCCGGCTGAGGGGGGAGGGGCTGAAGTCCAGCCTTCGCCCCACTTACCAAGCCCTGCACCATGGGTTGGGGCGACGGCCGCCCCAAGAAGGGCATCTCTTTCTAAGTTGCACAAAGTGCTGGGAGGGCTAGCAGAGACCCGCCTTGGCTCCTGCCCGAGGAGCTCCCCATGCAGTGGTGGATGGACCAGGGCGGGTCCTGGATGGTGTGAGACAGATCACTAAAAAGAAACTCCTTGCTCGGTGTTGGGCGTGTCCTTGCAAGCGTCGGGCCAGGTGTGTCGGGAGATTCAGCCCAACCTGAGCACCCTCAAAGGTGCTGGGAGTAGCCAGGTGGACATTGGGAGGGTTGAGGGGAGCGGGTGGTACCCAGGGAACAGCACCAGCAAGGCCTGGAGGTCTGGGCGAGCACAGTTTAGGCAACTGGAAATAGCCGGAACAGGGGGTTTGCAGGGGAGGGCGGTGGGGGTGGGCAGGGCATGGGCACCCGGCTTAGGGGCTTGCAAGTTCTCATCGAGATTTTGGAGGGCATCAGCTTTGCATTCTAGAGTAGGCTCTGGCTCCAGTGCGGAGGCTGAATTGGAGGGGCCAAGGGTACCATGGAGACATCTAGGAGAGAGAAGGAGTGCTGGGAGGGGGTGGTTAGAGTTGGGGGCACAGCGAAGAGCCACTGGGATGCAGAGCACTTCCTGGGTGGGAGGGACGGCGGGGGTGGGGGCAGAACCCCGGGGCAGAGCAGGTCTGAGGGCAGCAGGAACGGGGGGCCGGGTTTGGGCACGCGTGTCTAAGCAGTCTGTGGGGGCTGTGCGTCCCCACCTGCCAAAGACCCAGGAGCCAGGTGAGACCTGGGCCTTCTGGGCCCAGAGCCCTCGCTTCCACCCTCCCCTGCTGCGTGCTGCCTCCCCACCTCCTCCTCTTATCTGTGCCAGTCTCCACTCACCCTTGCAGGTCCCCAAACAGCAAGCTCTGGACAAGGGTCAGCGGAAAGGTTTTCGCCAAGCGGAGTCATTTTTACAAAGTGACCAGATATTTTAAAAAGCGGCAAAGCCCACAGGGGTGCATGCCTTCCAGGGTGTCACTAAATCGAGGGTGGGGACACCAACCAGCCTGGCTGGCCCAAATATTTGCCGCGTTGCTGGGTAACCACCAGTTGGCCCTGCAAGCTGGCATCTGTGGAAACGAGGGCTTGGAAGGAAATTCACACAGCCGCCAGGGCTGGCATCAGATGCCGTCAGCGAAGCCAGGAAGTGCCCCAAATGTCTCCTGAGAGGGGGCACGCTGATCCTCCGGAAGCTGTCCCCCAGGAGACAGGAGGCGTGAGATGGGATTAGCAGCTTCTAGGGAGACCCAAGTGGCTGCGCGAGCCAGCCCACAAATGAGCGTCACGTGGCTCCGCCGTGCGGCGTGATGGGCAAGGCCAGCTCCCCGCTCCGGGCCCCAGGCCCCGGTCTCCGTCCCCCTCTCTTGCTCTGGGCAGCTGCAGTGGTCGCCCACATGGGAGCATCGGCTATTTCTGTGAGGGTCTGCCTGCCCCGTGTCCACCTGGGCAGGAAGAGGCACAACAGGGAGGGGGAGCTCCCTACACGGTGCAGCTGGAGGGGCTCTGCGCGGACACCTCCCACACACCCGCTCTGAGCAAGGGGTCTGCCGGCTAACCCACCACCAGGTGTGGGACTCCCTAAGAGCTGGGAAGGACATGGGGGGGGCCAGGACACCCCCTGCGGGGCAGCAATCCCAGCAGCAGTAGCCCAGGCCAGACAACACCCCGTAGGCGCACACCCTGCGGGATGGGGAGGAGCTCGCCACCTCCAGAGGCAGTTGGTCATTTTGGAAACAGCAATAACTGTTAGAAAGTTCCAGAACCTGAGCTTGGCTCTTCCTTTGTGGGAAGGCAGGGTCTGTGGGAATACCAGTCACATGTGAGGCTGTGATGACCCAGGTGGGTTTCCCTCCCACCCTGAGGGCCCCTGAGGCGCCCAAAGGAGGCCTCGATGCTCAAGCTGGGGGAAGACAGCATGACAACGTGCAAAAATGCGGCCTCTGCCTGTGCGTCCCTAACCACAGAGAGCAGGCGGGCAGGCGGGGGACGGCACCCAGCTCCAGCCTGTGTGAGCTCCAGACGCAGCACCCCAGGCTGGGAGAACCAGCAGTGCTTTGCCTCTCTGGGCCCCCGGGTTCCCCTCTGCAGGATGGGCGCAGCACCCGTACTGCAGGGAACCATGGCGGGGAGGCCGTGGTTAATGGTCACAGAGCCACCAGCAGGGGCTGCGTAACTGGGAGATGAGGTAATTGTCCCTTTTTCCTCTCCAGATGGCCCCTGCACTGACCCAAGTGTGTCCTGTTTCCTCTGCCATCGGAAGGATCAGGCCTCTCCCAGCTCTGTTCCACCCTCCCTCCGTCCTTTCTCCCCTTTCGGCCGAATCCTCCACAAGTGGTCTGCATGAGCCGGGCCCCCCAGCCTGGACAGCGGCCTTCCGCCCACCTCCACTGCTCAGCAAAGGCCCCAGTCTCAACCCCCAAAGGTCCATCCTCCTCCTCTTCTTCTTTCTCCTCTACGGCTTGAGGCACAGCTGACATCTTCCGTCACACATTCCGTCTGCCCGGGTCTTTTGGGCTCCAGGCTCCAGGTGCCCCCCAGCCCTCCCTGGCAGTGAGGACAAGGGCTCTGGCTTAGAGGACACTTGCTCAAGCCCTGTCTTCTAAAATCTTACTGGAGCCTCCATGCCTCTGGCAGCGTGGCAACGGCGGTGCTCTGCCCACCGAGGCACAGAAGGAGGAAGCCACACACTCCGGTGTAAAGAACCCAGGGTCCGCGGTGGTGGATTCAAATCCCACGGCTACTTGCTAGCTGCGCCACCTTGAGCGAGTTGCTTAAGTGCTCTGGGCCTCAGGCTCCTCATTTGTAAAGCAGGGAGGAATGCACTGTATCTTTCTCTTGGAGTTGTTGAGGATTAATGAGTAAAAGTGCTTGGCCCAGTGCCTGGTCCATCGTGAGTGCCTGGTAAGTGCGGTCTTCCCCTGGGGCAGAGGCCCAGCGACGGGGGGCCTGACTTCCAGCCCCACAGGGCAGCACGGGGTGTGGCAGGGTGGAGGCTCTGGGCCTGAGCCGCAGCCTCCATCCGGACTGGGCAGCGCGGGGACCCGGGTGAGCCCAGAAAGTGCTGAGCTGCTCCGAGGTGGGAGGCGGGAGGGCAGACTCAGCAGTTCCGGCCTCCAATGGGACGGGATGGGATTCAGGGCTGGGCAGTTGATGAGAGACTATGCTAGAATGGGATTTCCTGCGTCTGTAATTACTCCCTTCCCCTCCGCCTCCCTGGCTGTAAAGGACCGGGACTCATTCAGCGTTTGTAGGAAGGGACCTCGGGGTCCTCCCTGCCCACTTTCCTTCAGAGCTCAATTGCAGGGCCTCCCTGTTCTCACACAGATGGCCACACCGTCCCTCCTGCTCACTGTCCCTGTTTCTCAGAGGCTGGGTGGCTCAGGCTCTGGAGCCGCTGGGAGTCCTGGCACCGTGCCCCACGGGGCGCCCAGTCCTGCCCAAGCCCTGCGTTTGCTCATGAAGATAAGAGAATGCCTGTGGCCAGGCACCCGCCATGCGCTCCCCATCCATAAACTTGCGGGCCTCACAACCGCCCCTTTCCCCTCTGCAGGTCCCTGTACTTGGAGTTGACATCCACATATTCCTCCCAGGAAGGCACTGCACGCCCAGCCCTGCCTCCCTGACCTCTGGGAGGGGCCCCTGATTTTCCCCAAGGAGTCTCCCCCTTCCCCACTCCCAATCCTTGCAGTGGGGCCGACTCTTTCCCTGTCCCTAGGGGTGGGCATGTGACCTGGGCCTGGCCAATGAGAGGGTCACATGCTTCTGATGACGGTGATTGGTTCAGCTTTGGGCACATGACACAAGCTAAACCAATAATACTGCATTCTGGACTTTAGCTGGAAGTGGTGGAGATGGAGCCAGTAGGACATAACACTGGAGCTCCCAGGGGCCACGACAGGAAGGGAGCCAGTTTAACCACCGCTGAGGAAAGTGGAGCAGAGACAGAGACAATGTCCTCACGAAAGCATTTGTGCCTCTAGATCTAGCTGTGCCTGAAGCCCACATGCCCCTGGCTTTCTCAGTGACAGACTGTAAGTCTCCTCTCTCTTTTATTCTTTTGCTTAAGCCACTTAGAGTTGAGTTAGGGCCACTTGTACCCAAGAATAAAGATGCTGGAAGGGCAGGGCAGAGCCCTGTGGCACTGCAGTGAGGACACTCGTCTGGGCTGACAGTGGTCCATAAGTTGGTTCCCTTGGGGACAGCCGTTGGCGAGTCAGTCATAGCGCATGCCCTGGCTTCTGCAGCCTCAGGGCACCATCCGCCCCACCAACGTCAAGTGCAAAGCCTCGAAGTAACCCAGGCACACTCTGCACCCTAGCGCCCTGTCAGGAAGGAGGGTTTGGTCACTTTGTCCTGCCCCACTCTCGGTGAGCCACGTAGAGCTTTCTCAGGGTCCCCAAACCTCCTTCGTGAAGGCCTTGGGAAGGTTGGGCTGGGACTAATGTCAGGTTCACTGGCAGCTCCACCTAGCAGCTGCAGAAGGGCTCTCTCTGGGGACCCACGTGAGCCGGCGAGGCCCATCCACCAGCCCCGGCAAGGCAGGCAGATGCAACAGGATCTGACAGGCCAGACTCGGAGCAAAGGCAAGCGGGGGGTGGGGGAAGCAGGCAGGAGAAGGAAGGGCTGCTTCAGAGCTCATAAAATCACAGCAAACTGGACTGCCCAAGATGAGCACTAGCTGGTTCCTAAATTATGCAGATTTGTGCAAATGTTATGCAAATTAGCCACGCTAAGGTGGCAGGGGGCACTTGCTGACAGCCTGGCTCTGGAGTCTTCTCATCAGTCAGCCTCGGCCTCATTCAGGGAGTGGAGGAGCTGTCACCCTCCAAGCAGCAAGAGGGGAGGGACAAGGTCTGCCCTATCCCTGCCTCCTGCCCTGCCTTCCCCTCTACGGGGCCCTCCGCAAAGCCAGACCCTCCAGCCCACCCTCCTCATCTGGCTCCTGTCCTGGGCTGCCGACTCAGAGACAGCCACCGACAGCTGGGCCTTTCTGGTCACCTGGTCCAGCTAAGCCTTCCCATTATACAGATGAGGAAATAGAGGCCCAGACCTGGAAAGGGACCTGCCCTGTCCCTTGAGACCTTGTTGATGGACTCAGACTGATGCACCCCCCTACCACGCCCCAGGAGAGTTGGTCTTCTGGGTGGTCAACATAGGCAGCCCTCTACTGACTTCCTACCCCACCCGGGTCCCAGATACTTTTCCTAATCCCGTCGCTGTACCTAGAACTCTGTCATTTATGCTCTGGGTCTTTGGAATGGAGTCAGCCATTAGAGCCTGGAGCTAAAAGCTGGCAAAGTTTGGTCCCCAGGGTGTGGGTGCTGAGGCCTGGGCCTCAGTGATCCCGTGCGCAGGGAGAATCGGAGCCTCCTCTGAGCGCATCCCCGCCTTGGTGCTCTCAGCCCACCTGGGCAGCCGCCGGACCGTCCCTCCACCCTTTCATTTTCTTCCCTCGCTCCAGTCTCAGAGAAGGAAACAACACAAACGGCTCACCTTTGTCGCACAGTTGCTTCGTGCCAGGCACCATTAGAGACGTTTGGGACCTATGGCAGCCCTCTGGGTTAGAGTCTACTACTGCCCCCGTCTCACAGACAAGGCACCGCGGAGAGAGGCAGTCAGTTGTCCGTGGTTGCACATCCCCGAAGTGGTACGGTGGGGGCTCAGCCAGGTTGCCGGGTGCCAGGGCACAAGCTTAGGAGACCCTCCCAGAGCAGTCTCCCTCCTCCTCCCCCGGGAAGCCTGCCCTGACTTTGCGATGCTAAAGCCATCTGCTGGCGTCAGGGCTGCGCTCACTGAATGCGCGATTGATTCTACAGCCCCAGAGTCCAAACCTGGGGCTTGGCCTGAATTTGCCCACCAGGCCTGGCAAGAGCTCTCCGAGGACAGGGCAGGGCTCGCCTCCTCCGTCCCCACCAGAATATTTCCCCACGGTGGCCAGCACAGGGCCAGCCCCCCAGAGGGGCCCTAATCAGAGCTGGGGCCTGAGGGAGGGCTGCGGAGGGGTCGAGGGCCCCCCGGCCTAGACAGGGTTCCAGCACCCGCCACGCGGAGCCCAGCTCTCCACGTCTGGGTCCTCTCCCGTGGCAAGCTCCCTTGGTAGAAGAAAAAGAGAGAAAGAAGAGATTATCCTTGTACCCCTTCACTTCTCTCAGCACCTCCTGCTCCCCAGGGCAGCATCTGGCTCTCCTGGTTGTTTCGTCCCCTGGAGCCGGGGGACCTCAGAGAGCATCCTGCCCGGGCCTGCAGGCTGCTCCCCTGCAGCAGGAAGAGGAGCCCAGCTGTGGCCGCCAGGAAGGCCTTCAGGGATGCTCAGGTCCCGCCCTGGCAGTACAGACGGGTACACCGAGTCAGGGCAGAGGTGGGTCTGAGCTGGGGCTCCTGCCTGTCTCCTCACTGCCCCGGACGCTATGCCTTCGTCCACAGAGCTGGCGTCACAATTGTGGGGATCGGAAGGCAGCCCTGCATCCTGCCCTTACAGGGGACGAGGGCACAAGCAAGGGACGGCCTTGGCCACTCACGGCCACGGGGCCCCTGGCCATTCTGCTTGCCCTGCCGCCCCAAAGCCAGACTCGGCTGCCGGCCCAGCATTCCTGAGACCCGTGGCCTCTCCCCGGTGCCAGTCCAGAGCCTAGAGCTTCCCGGTGCCAGTCCAGAGCTGCTTCTTGCGGAGCTGAGTGACACGGCTACGCAATGAGTTTGTCAGCCCAGTGGTGACCCTGCTTCTCCTGGAAGAGCCCCTCGTCCCTCTGTCACCACTAGCCACTTACCTGACAGCCCCCAGGTAACGAGGCCTGTGGGGCCGTGGGCCTTCCTCATCGGGCCAGGGCCGAAAGGCCAGAGGGGCCCAAGGAAGATGGGAGGGCGTGGGCTGTGCGGTCAGCTGCGCGGCCCGGGACAAGTCGCCTCACCTCTCTGAGCTTCGTGACCGATGTCTGTAAAGGGACTCATTGCTCTTGCCCAGGATTGAAGTCAAATAGCATCCAAATGCCCTGGCACGGCGCCGGGCACACGGGAGGCACTCAGAGAAAGCGTGCCCCCGCTTCTCCACCCGACTTGTGGGTGGCACCCACCCCACCCCAGTCGAGCCCGGCTCCCCTCCGACCACCGTGGGCGCACCGGCAGTGCCGCCTCCACCCCCAGATCCTTCGAGTCTCCCCTCCGAGGCCGCCTTGGGCCAGAACTGGAGAGTGAGCTGAGATGTGGCAGGATATGAGGGGCGACAAGATGAACCCCACACTGCCGGGTCGCCCCCCGCAACGCCTCCCCACCGCTCAGCATCTGCTCCTCCCACAGGAGGCCAGGGAGTCGTGAAGACCTGACACCTCCGTCCCCTGTGCACCTGGGGGCTGCGGGCAGGTCTGAGCTAGACCAGGAAGACCGGGTCATCAAGGATGTTCCCTAGCAAAAATCAGAAACTGCCCGCATGCCCGTCAGTAGGGGGATTGTTAAAAGAACTAAGGCTCATCCTTTACAAAAAAAAATACCTTGAAGCATTTAAAAGGAGTGAGGCAGATCTATACACAACAGGGAGGGTTCTCCCAAACGGCTGTGGGAAGAGCGATTTCCAGAGCAAGAATATCAGGCGGGATCCCACTGATGTTATCAGAAGCGCCATATTTGTGCACACGCAGCTCCTGTGCAGGTGACCATGTTACGCGGCGGAGTCTGCGAGGCAACCTCAGACTCCGACGGTGACGGCATGGTGATGCTGGGTGAGGAGGGAAGACCCCAATGTGCCGCCGCGTCGTTCGAGGTTTTGTGGTGACGTGCGTTCGTGGATTACTGGAATGCACATGTAAATATTTTTAAGATCATGGGATCATGAAAGTGAATTCACGCACACGCATTTCAGCAGGCCCGCCCGGCTCCTCCTGGCTGCCCCCGCCGCGCCCCCACAGCCCACTCTCCTGAGCACTCGCCCGGTCCGACCTCAGGGTCACGGACCGTCAGCTCTGTTTTCACGAGCGTCCATCAGCCATTCTGGTGCCATCCCTTGCCCTGATCAGGCTCTGGTCCCATCAGCTTTGTCACGGCTGCTCCCCGGACCTCAGCAAGAAGCCACGAGGCGGGGACAGGTTGGAATGCAGCCCTCAGGCCACAGCCCCCATAGGGCCCGTGGAAACAGCCTCTTTCCAGAATCCCGGAGCCATGAGTCTGCTGTGCTCTGCGAAAGAGCGAGTCTGAACCCCAGCTCTGTCCTGTGTCTGGTGATGTTGGGGCGACGAGGGAGGAGAAGACCTGGCCCTGCACTTAGGGAACCCCTGGTCTGGAAGGCTTTGGAGGCTCCCCTTGCACAGCAAGCAGCGCTGGAGCTCAGAGACCGGCAGACTGTTCATCGCGCATACGGGTACCCGAGCCTCAGGGAGGGACGCTGACCTGCCCGAGGCCCCAGTGAGTCTGCACAGACCTCCCGCCCCAGCCCTGAGGTCTGGCTTCTCCGTGTCCTTCCTGGGCGGCTCCCAATGGCAGAAGACAGTCTAGAGGCGCAGGCGGAAGCCAAGCAGGCAGGGCGCAGGGCCGGAGGGAAGGCGGAGTGAGTGCATCCCGGGGGCGGCCCAGGGAAAATACTGACTTTCTGGCCGATAAAGCCAAATTCCATGAAAGCTGCAACTCCGGACAGAAAATCCGTCAGTGTTTCATAAATATTTGAAAGTGTCCGGTTGATTGTCACCCTGCGATGGCTGCGGCCCTGGGTTTGAGGGGCAGGGACAGAGGCCCGGCCCCCACCATGCCACCAAAGCCCCAGAGCCACGTAGCCACCCATCCCAAGCTGTTCGTGTTTGTGTTCACTTCTGAAAGGACACACAGGAAAGCAAAAGCAGGGCTTGCCCTGTAGGAGGGGAGGGAAGACCTTTTACTCCACACTGTGTTATCTTGTGGAATTTTGAAACATGCCAATGTGTTCTCTTTTCAAAACAAATGAAGTGGTAAAGCTGTCCTGGGGCCGTTGCCTCGCTGGTCCTGTTCCGATGTGGTGGCGGCATGAGGAAGGTGCAGGCTCAGGCCCTGCCTGGGGCAGCCCGTGGCGGCAGGGGAGAGCCAGGTGTCCCTGCCGACGTTCACAACAGCTTTTGGCTGGCGATGGTTTGTGCGTCTCTCTCCCCGAAGACCTGTGAGCTCTGGGGGTTGCGGGGCTCGGACGAGGGCCTCGCTGTTAAGCCACCCTGAGTGTCTGAGGGAGCGGCTCTCCGTGCCACAGGCTCACACGAGTACATTCGTGACAGACTGTGCCCCCAGATGTCCTGCCCCTGTCCCCCACCCACTCTGCTGGGTTGGTCTTCCGTGGCCAAAGGCTGCTTGCCTCCACCTCGATTACGCAGCAAGTGACTCTTCCACCACTGGGAGCTGGTTCAGAAGGACAAGCCCAGTCAGTGGCAGGGCTGGTCCTGGAACCCAGACCAATTTATGGTGTCTAAGCTGAGCTTCCTTCTCCAATGCATGGCAAGACCTCCTTGTGCAGATGTCCTTGGTTCTGAGGAGGTCACTCAGCCTGCAGCCTCTCCTCCCCAGGCCTCGGCCAACAGACAAGGAGGCTGGAGCCAGACTCTGTGCAGGGTCCTCGGGGCCTGGCTCGGTGCTGCTGAAGAACACAGCGCCCTCAGCAGCCTCTGGCCAGTGTGGACATTCGTCCCAAAGCACCAGCAACTGCCCCTCAGCAGTTCCTGGCACCCCTGGGCCTCTGTCCCCACATAACTCAGTTTCCCAGTCGTGGCTGTGTGAAGTGGGTTTGCTAGGGCCGGCCCGACAAAGACAGGGGAGTTTCTACTTCTTCCGGGGCAGCCGGCGGTCAGTCTGCAGTCCCCAGAGAGAGCTGGTGGCTCAGCCCGAGGACAGCAGCTGCAATTCCAGCTGCAGGAACACAAGGACAAAGGAGCATGCAGATGGGTGGACATTCCCTGGGGGAGGGGACTGAGCTGGGCCTTAGGAGGCTGCTACTCACCATTTCACATGTGCAAGCCTGTGCAACACATGTGTACACATAAGCATATTGTGCATTTTGTATATGTCTTTATATGTGCCCAATTACACACAGGACCATAGAACACACATGAGCAAAATGTCCCCTAACACACACAGGTGGACAAGCAGTGGGGTGCAATGGAGCTTGGGGGGGTCCTTGAGTCCTCAGGCAGGGAGTCTGGGGCTAGGCAGAGGCAGGGACTCTGGCAAACAAGGACCTCTGTCTTCCCAGCTCAGGGTCCCCCGCTCACCCCCAGGTTTCCAAGGGGAGGGGAGGCGGAAGGGGAAGGGCCTGCACCCCTGCCTCTAGCACTCACCCGTGTGCTCACAGTTGGTTACACTGCACGGCGTGAGCGCAGGTCCGAGGGAGGGCCTTGTTACACACGTTCTGTGCTAGTGGATTAGTTCCTCAGCCCAGGCCTGCCTGCTGGAGGTAGGGGCCCCTGGGTGGCCCTGGCCCAGCTCCCTGGTCCTTGCCTGCGGCCTTGGCCATGCCCCTGCCCAGCCTACCGTCTTCGCTCTCTGCCCTCTCCTGCTCCCACCCTGTCCACCCTCAGCCCTCAGCTCTCGCATCTCTGGGGTGGGTTCTGGGGGTCCTCTTGGGTTCCTATTTGCGATGTGGGGCACCCCCCAACCTCCTAGGCCACAGACTCTTGGCTTCGAGCGGGTCCAGGTGGTATCACAGCCTCTGGCTCTGCCCCTCCAAGGACCGGATCGCAGTCCCGCAGTGTGCGCGCCGGGCGGAGTTCAGAGGGATGACTCGGGATCCCCAGTCCACACTCTCAACAGACTACGGCTGGAACTTTCATTCCTATTTCATTAGCCATGGGGGGGCGGGAAGGGACATCTGGTCACAGAGAGTCCAGGCTGGGAGTCATACGTACCCGAACACCTTCTCTCTCTCTCTCTCTCTCTCCCCCTCAGCCTCCGTCACCCTCTCTAATGCCTCAGACACATGCCCCACACCTGCACCTCCGGCAGTCTCCCTCACCCCGGGAAAGGCACCTCCGTCCACCAGTCCTCTTGACTCCTTCTTCTCTCAAGTCCTCTCTGCCTTCAGCTCTCTTCACCTCTCCCTTTCTCCCTGTCTGCGTTGCCACTGTCCTGTCCCAAGCCACTGTTCCGTCTCCCCAGGGTGACAGCGATAGCCTCTCCCGGCTGCTCAGATGCCCCCACTCCTCTGCAGACCTGTCCCAGAGAAGCAGCGAGAGCTTTCAAAGCCATAGATCAGACTTCTTTCACTGCCACCTCTTCCTTAGAAACTTACACTCCCTCCCGGCGCCTAAGGCAGTTCGTAGCACCTGTGAGGTCTCTCCAGGGCACTTCACCCCACGCTCCCCCGGCTCCCTGCTTCCAGCCACGGTGGCCACCTGGCCTCAGGGCCTTTGTCCAGCCGTACCCTCCACCTGGAGTACTCCCTGCTCTGCACACAGTAAGCTCCCACTGCAGGCCTCAACTCTGAAAGGCCCTGCCTTTCTCCTGAAAGAGGTCTTTCTGGAACCCCCAATCTGGAAAGGTCCTCTATTTCTTTCTCATTCTACACTGTTCTTTTCCTTTAGAGCACTTATCCCAATTTACTATATATATTTATTCATGTATTTATTTTTCTAATATCTGTCTCTTGCATCAGATATTAGTCCTGAGAAAGAACTAATGTCTGTTTTACTGACTAATAGAGCACAGTGCCTGGCACAAAGTAGTTGCTCAAGAAACGTATGAATGACTGAATGAATGATGAGCTGGTGGTTAGAGCCTCTTTAGCTGGAAGAGAGAGGAACACGGGCACCCACAAAAGAAGGGAGTCAGGATAGGGAGGGCGGCCTGGATTTGTGAAGACAAGGACCCTGGTTCTGGGCTGGAGCGGGGGGGGGGGGGGGGGGGTCCCGTGGAAAATACCCCCCCGGGCCCCCCCGGGGGCCCCCGTGGCACCGGTCACAGGGCCCAGGG
>CAUYSK010002199.1:0-10683 GCA_963575035.1 Avahi laniger
AAAATATATATAGAAAAACTTAGCCGGGCATGGTGGCACATGCCTGTAGTCCCAGCTACTCGGGAGGCTGAGGCAGGAGGATTGCTTGAGCCCAGGAGTTTGAGGTTGCTGTGAGCTAGGATGACGCCACGGCACTCACTCTAGCCTGGGCAACAGAGTGAGACTCTGTCTCAAAAAAAAAAAAAAAAAAGAAATCATTCTAACAGACATACTTAACTGCATAAAGAATGAAAAATTCTAATGTGTTTCAATCTGACTAGTCTTTACTTAATGACTTTCTTATGTCTGGCCCTAATGATACAGCCCAACAAAGTCTTCATCAAACATATAGTCTTGTTAAAGTCGCAGAGATACAAGCAGATATTGCCTACTCAATGCTGTTATACTCTTCTCTCTGTATAGCTTGGGTCTATGTTAATTAATATACTACTAATAGTGAATGAACAAATAAATTCAGTATATTATTGGACTGTTTTACATACTTGCTGAATAAAGCTTACTTGGTGTTTACAGAGCAAAGGAGTAAATAAATGATTTTAGGCCATGATCAGAATGCCCACAGAAAGGACACATGAAGAAACATATTAATATTTCACAGAGGCACTGAACATAAATGTGGTCAGACATTTTAGCCCCCTGTCAGGGAAGCCTGCATTTGAATCTCCAGAACCCTAGCCCATGCTGCCTGGGAGGAATGTGTTTAGTGGGGCATTTATTGCATGGCCAATGACTTGTAAACACACTGTGTTGCTACATGAGTTCAGGCAACTACTGGGCAATTATGCTGGCAAACTACCTAGTAATTAAAAGATGGGATCTTGGGAAGCTGCCACTTGGGAAGTGGTGGCTGCTTTTCCACTTCATTGGTGATCACGTCCGCTTGAGAAGACCAAATGCCTTCAGGAGCCAGTAGATAGATGACCCATTTGTAAAAAACTGAATTACAGAGGGAAGAGGGCTCCCATTCTGGTTTCGAAGCCGTAGTTCCTGGATTAAGAGGAAAGCCATAAGGGACCAAGGAACCATGTCTGCAGATGCCTACGTCCAGCAGCATATATGGGGTGAACATTTATTCCAAATGTCTGCCGAATGCAGAGCACACAAGGAGCCTTGCTGCAAACAAGCAGCCCTTACGAAAGATCCGTCAGGCTCTGGATACTACACTGAATGTTTTCCATACACCCTCTCATTTAATCTTCCCAACTAGCCTGTGAGGGAGATAGTAGTATCTTTGTTTTAGAGACAAGGCTCCTGAGGCTCAGAAAAGCTAAATAACGAGCCCACATCTCCCCTCTGCTCGTGGATGGTCGAACTGGGACTTTAACCCACATCTCCTACCTGCAGATCCTCTGTTTATTCCTTTTCAGTATTTCCTTTTCCTGGGAGGAGAGAAGATGGAAGGAAATTTAAAGATGTGATTCTAGCCTTCCAGGAGGTTTCTGAGAGTGAAATGATGTAGAGCAATTACAAGCGGCCTATGAGCCAGGGTGAAGGAATATATCCTGTGGATTAAAGGCACCTGCCAAGCAGAAGGATAAAGGCATATGTTCTGAATGTCTCCAGTTAATCTAGAAGGTTGTCATAAATGAGTGTGAGTTTTGAGTCAGGGTCTAAAAAATATGAATAACCACGTTTAACCTCATCTCCCACAAGTGTTTAATTATGTTGTTATAGTTCCATCAGCCTACCTCTGTGACTATTGCGCTGAAAGTTGAAAACATGGTGTGTTGGAAGTAGCTGGCAGGTGTGATCATGTTTTGACTGAAAATGAGCTGGTCAAGGAAAATCTTTATTTGAGGCCTGATTTCAGGTGTTTGATAATGATAGCCCTTTCCTTTCCTTTCCTTATTACTGCAGAGAGAACTGCAAAGCTGGGAGACAGCACTATTAACAGTTATCAAATTCTGTATAATTCTTGCTAGTCCGGAGACAAGTAGACCAGGCTTAAATGGTAGACATCTGGAGCAAATTAATAATTAAAAGGTGAACTCATTTCTAGCCCTGGGAACAATTGCTAAGAACAAGAGTCCAGTTTCTACTAGTGTGAAGAACCCTCAAAAGTTGGTTGAATGGGAAATCTCTTATCAATTTCACCTACTAGGGCAGGTGATTGGGTGGAGAAGAGGGAAGGATAAGGAAAGAGACCTGGTTTTACTCATTACCAGCAGGTTGGCTTTATGGCTCTATAGTATTCTCATTTACATAATTGAAATAATGCAATGTATTAGTGTGTGAAATATATGTAAAACTACTTTGTCATTTGAAACTATTCTGCATTTAGTAGATAATAAATACTATTAGTACTAATAAACTATTAAATACTAATAAACTAATAAATACTGTTAATACCCTGAGTCCTTGGTATATAACTCTAGGACAGAGAAATTCACATATGCTTATAGAAGTTCTATTATGTTCTCACTTATTTACAGTTACTGTCTTAGTCCATTTAGGCTGCTAAGACAAAATACCATAAATTGAGTGGCTTATAAACAGCAGAATTTAATTCTCACAGTTCTAAAGTCTGGAAGTCCAAGATCAAGGATCCAGCAAGTTGGGTGCCTGGTGAGAGCCCACTTCTTCAGAGATGACATCTTCTCCCTGTGTCCTCACATGGTGAAAGGGGAAAGGGTCTCTCTGGGGCCTTTTTTATAAGGACACTAATCCCATTCATGAGGGATCTGCCCTCATGACCTGATTATCTCCCAAAGGCCTCAACTCCTAATATCATCACTTTAGGAATTAGAATTTCAACATATGAATTTTGGGGGACACAGATATTCAGATCACAGCAATCATTCATAATGGTAATCCAGGGATAACATTATTTAAAATAATAGATCCATATTTGCAATAAAAACATTTTTAAATCCTTCTAAACATTTCTAAGTGGTTATCTCTGCTCCAGAAAATAGCTCTTATTCACAACTGAAAGATCCAGTTCAATGAGCCTAAAAGCATGGTACTCAAAGAATATATGTTATTTAAACATAAAAGCCTAAAATCTTCTTTAGTTATATTTTTCCCTCAGTTGAATCAAGGTTTCATCACTGGCTTGGTTCTGTGACACTGGTGAGTAGCTTTAGCTGTTCTGCACCGTTGACAATGCGCCTTAAAATATCCTAATCGGACTGTTCTTTGTCTCTCGTGGGACAGAATGAGAAAAGATGAGATCCTGTCTATTGTTACTGATCCGAGAATGTCACAGACAAAACAGCTAGATAAGCCCACAGTTCTGACATCTTCAACGGTAATTACAATACCTCAAAATACACCTTTTTTAGTTTATTTTCTTCCAACAAAGTTAAGTCCAAATTTCAGTTAATAAGGCAGCTTAAGAAATGCCCACTCACCCTGCCGTCCCATGGCGCTGATGGAGCCTGCGGGTCTGGGAAGTTGAGCACACAGCAAGCTGTCTTGTCTTGAAGCAGCAGTGTTAACACATCGACTCGGACTGACCTCCCTCCTCCTTCTCTGATTCCAGCCCCCCCATACCTGCTGTCCTGTGAATCACACTCAACCCTAATTAACCAGACACGAAAACTGCATTCTCAGCAACCAGACAGTGAGGGCAGTAACTTGCCTTTGAGGTCCAGCCCCACAGGGCAGTATCCCAGAGTGAAGACTGGATCTCGGACTTCCTCCTGATTATAATAAACCAGGTTGAGGAGCTGCACACAGGCTGTGTCGAAGCAAGAGCCAGCAAACATAGGAGGTTGCCCAAACACAGTCATTAGGATTTCCTGCCTTAGGAAGAAAAGCAAAGACCTACAGAAATAGAAGAGTAAACAACTGAAGGAGAGATTTCTCATGGCTGGTGGTATTGTAGAAGCTACCGAACTGAGGGTTACTAATAATTGTCTTCAAATTGTATTTAGGGAAATTTTAAACAGAAAAATCAGGCAATTTGCTGTTTCTGTTTCTTGAGTCTGCATTTCTTATTGTTGTCATCACCAGTTTATTTTTATAGCATAACTCATATAAGAAATATCCAAGTGAAGCACAGAGCTGAAAGTTCCAGTGGGAAAATGCTGGGAGAGGAAGAGCTAAGAGACCCAAGTGTCTTTAGATTTCTGTCTAAGGGGTTTTTGCCTCTGAGGACCCACTTCCCCAGCAAGAATCCTCCAAGCCCAAGGGAGTGGCAGCTTTAGGAGAAGTTCAGGGTACAAGAAACTGCCAGCCTTCTCCTGTGAACAAGTTTGGCTTGTAGGTGAAAAATGTCATAACTGTGTCAGGGACGTACTCTTAGAGAATTGCCAATGTACTAAGAATCCACTTCACTTTCTCTTCCCAGCCAAACCCAGGCAAGCATGCAGCAGGCACACAAGAGAGACAGCTGCTTCTTCCTATTCTACCCCAATCCTGATATTTCTAAAGCAACTTGTTTTCACTTTCTGGCACCCTGCTTCCCTGTGTCACACCTTCCTGTGGGCAGGGAAGCAGCGGTGAAGGTGAAAATCATGGTGGTACCAGGTTGTCATTTATAGTGCTGAGTCCCCAACCCACAGCCACTGGACATCCATCCAATGACTTCAAGTTTTGATCTCTTCTTGTGCCCACCTGATCTGAGGTCTCTCACAGTGTCTTCTGGAAGATTTGTCTTAAGTCCCTCCCTGTTTCCCGCAGAAGGAGACTCTGAGACAAAGATGAGGGTGCAAGCAGTTTATTTGGGAGATGATTGTGGGAAACACTGGTGGAGGCTGGGGTGGGGTGTGAGACAGGGAAGAGAAGGCAGCCAATAAAGAGTTAATAGCAAGTAAATTATCACTTGCAGGCAGCTCAAGTTTTATCCCTCTGGGGAACTCCAGGAGGACTCCCCAGAACACATTTCAGAGGATACAATCAAGGGGTAGGGGAAGTGGGGTATTGGCACCCTAACCCCATCAGTATGGGTTGAGAGCTCTTGTGAAGGAGGCATTAATTCCCTGGCATTTCTGGCCCACTGCACAGGAGGACAAACCAGTCCCTGATGGCTGGAGAAATGCAAGGGTTGACCATTGGAAGGTGATGTTCACCAAAGTGGAATGGGTCAGAGATGTATCTCTGGACATTGAGTTTCCGCCACACGATGGAAAGTGCCTTGCTGGTGCAACCCGCGCTGCTTTCTGCCCCACTACCTCTCTTGGAGACAACTAGCTGCATTGACAATTTCTTCTTGAGTTCCCCTCCTATAAAATTATAGTTGGTATGGGAGAGGGCTACTTCCCCACTAGGTTTATAATTCAGGTATAAGGCTCCCCAAAGTGTGGTCACACTCTCAATCTTCCTAGAAATCTGTCTCTAGAATCTGAGAATAAGCTTCCTAAACTGAATTAAATGAGTTAATTTGTATGGCACCAGCCAGGGTCCCAACCATTCATGTCTGTCTGCTGAAAATCATCTACGGTTCTGTACAGAGACAGCCTCAAGGTGAGTTGCTGACTTACCTTGTGATTCTCTGAAGGAAGTGAGCATCTTCTGTCTCTTTCTTTTAAGGATCTGAATCCCAGTTTCAGAGGCCTGATCCTTGGTCTCGAAGTCTGTGGTGGTATTCTCCCCTGGAGTACGTCACACACTCTATCAGAGGTGAGCATACTGCTTAGACCTCCATGTGTCCCGCATTTCCACATTGCCTTGCATTACTCTCTAATTACGGTGTGGGTTTCTGAAAGGCAAGTTTGCTTCTAGTGTATCTTTGTACTTGCCAAGTACAACTTTTGACATTTTCTCAGAACAGGCAAAAGCATAAAAATCCCAGGTCCCACCCAAATGCATGTGGTTCAGGATCATAGCTGGTCCTGTCATGTCACCAGGACACAGAAGCCACTGCTGCATCATCTCCCTAAACACTACTGTGCTTCTGAGGGGACAGGTGGGGTAAAGGCTACTCAGCTCTGAAGCTCACATTTATGACATGGGAAGGTCAGAGGTCAGCCAGATGGTGCCTAAGGACAGAGAATGGCACCAGAGTCTCCTGTTTGCAGAAGGGAGGAGGGCAAGAGAGGAAAGACGGTGCCTGGGACATTCGGCAGCTCTAGGGTGTGCCATTCCGCTCTGCCCCTGAACCTCAGGGTGGAACTTGGTGGACATTGCTCACATGATGTCGGCATTTCGCCAAGGCTCTGAAGAAGGTGGAGGCAACAGCAGCCATGACCTGGTGCTCAGGACCCAGATTTGAAAGGAACCTTGGAGTCATGGGGTCCACGTTTTTCACTTTTCAGAAGAGAACATGAAGGCTCAGAGACAGTCAGACAGTAGCATATCGCTGGTGGCTGTCCACAGGGAGGCTCTTGCTGTGGGAGATGCTGCAAGGCTCCCAGACCTCCCCTTTAGGGAAGGACTCGTAAAGAGTCTGAATCCTCTGAATATAAATGTGATGTACCAGATTATCACAAAACAATCATTTTCTTAAGTATGTCACTTACATAAAGACATCCCTGAGACTAACCTCAAACATACACACATGCGCACACACATACACACACACACACATTGAGATCCTCTTCCCAGGATCTTTCCAAGGAACTTGAACACAGCTCCCTGCCCCTCCGTGTGGGTGTGTTAGGAACAGTCCCAGAGATGGCAGACTGGCCAGCATGTGTGGGAATGGCCAAATTCAAATCCTGTTCTTTTTTTATTATTATTCTTTGTTCAGTCATTCTACATTCTGGTATTTGGGGGACCATCTGTCTATGACTACCGCTGTAAAAAGTGCCAAGATACATAACAATATCCCCAATATAATATCCCCAATAATATAATGCTGTCTACCTTTGGGAGTTTGATGGCTCGGCAGCCAACACTAGACTCTATATTCATGAAGCAGTTTCAAAGGTCCAAAGCAGAGTATGATTCAATGCTGGGACAGGCAGGCAGCGCTAGAGGAACTCGGGGGCAGGTGAGCTTCCTGGCTCATTGAAGTGGAGTAGAGAAGAAGTTATGGAAAGGAGGAAGATGGCAGACCAGGAAATTTCTGTTTTCACAGAGGCAGAGGCAAAAATGGGTTCTGCCCATCCCATAGCGCCAGGCATGGGAAGAGGGAAAAACTGGAACCTCAGGCCAAAGTCAGGGCTCCAGGCAACACATGGGGTTAAAGAGGAGACCTTGCATGTCTCAATCCTATTCCCCAGTAGGTAGAATGAAGCCATGTGCATCGAAAGTTAAACAGTAGTATCCTACCTGTTCATTACCTCAGGCAGAGGCTTAATTAACACAGAACTATAAAGTACAACACAGAGTGCCTCAAAGGATAATGTTAGGTAGTAATCTTCAACTTGCGTGGCACTGGGTTTAGAAACTTCATGAAGATTTATAGAAAGCGTAAAGCGCTGCTACAACTATTAAATGAGAAAATCTAAATCTTGAGAATGAGTGGCAGGGGAGAATGGAGAAATTATAAATCCGCCAAATGTTTGAGTCAACATGATATGGGAAGACAAATTGAAAACATCTGACTGCGAAAAACATGGTCACAGAGTGACAATGAAAGCTCTTGGTTAAGATGGTAGAATCTGGAGGGGAAAAATGGCGCATTAGGGGAGACCTCCTGGCTCTCTGCTCCCACAGTGGGAGGTGAAGAACACGGACACCCACACGCGAGTGAGGCGCTCGCCCACAGGATCGGCTGTGCGAAACTGCAAAGAAGCAGCGAGGGACAAACAGCGGCGCTGATAAAGTAAGGAGAACTGTAGAAACACCCGGAGGGAGTGGGAATTGGGAGAGGCAAGAGACACAAGAAATGGAGACAAGACAGGAGTCTGATCAAGTCTCATTTAATGGCAGGAGGGCAGAGGCTTAAGTAAGGCAGAAGGAGGAAGTAGCTAGGGCAGTACTTTCCAAGGCGGGAGTCACCATGGAAATGCCCGTGCGCGGACCGTCCAAGGGTTACATCACACTGGGTAAATGGAAACTTACTAGCTCTTTTCATGGGTTTTTGCAAATGTGCGGGCTTGGTCGGCCATTTTAGGTAATCGGACAGATCCACATGGCTCGTGGCCATCTTGGATAAGCAGCTGCCGGGCCTCATGGCTCTGGACAGGTCAGTCATTCAGAGAAAGCTAATGTTTCTTCTTCTCCTCATTTTTAAATTGTACCTGGAAAATGGTATTAAATCCAATGTAAGCAGTCAATCAATCAACTAGTTTTACTGTTTTCATCTTTGTTCCCTAAATATTTGCTATTTTAACTAAATTAAGATTTCCCAGTCAACATGCGGTCTTTTTTTTTTTCCAGAAAACCCTCTTACTTTAAATTTCTTGTCCCTTAAAGTTACTCACCCATGATTCCCCAAGTGAAGTAACCTCGGGAAGAGGCCATAGTTGGACACATTCTCCCAGGCTATACTAGACACTAACTACTATACAAATGATCTGTGCATGTGTTTCTGCAACTAGCAACAAATAGAATCCATTAATTTATTTATATAACAATTATTCAAAGAAGCATGCTCTGGACAGTGTACAAAGCATCACAAAATCCTATCCTAAATGATTTTGCAATTTGTTTTTCCTAAGAACACTGTAGATCAAAGCATTTCCTCGATCAGAGCAATAGTTTCTTGTGGTCCTCTCTAGTTAGAGGATAATTTAGTCAGAAGTTTTGAGTGTCCCTTTTTGCTATTTCCTTTTAGCATCTGTGGACCAATCACATTCATCCTCTACCTCTTCCATGTTCCATTCATTAGACTCCCAAATTTCCCCTTCTAAAACTGGAACCAGGACCTTATCAAAATGTAAAAAGTGAGGCTTTGGTATGTGGCGCAGCAGGATAAGCAGGAGGTCAGCCGCTGTCTTTTTACAGCCCAAGAATTCAGCCGAAGCTCTTCTTCACGATCTTGGTAAGGGCAAGGGCAGGCTCTGGGCCGTGGGACCTGGGTGGGTTCCATCTTTGATCATTGCGTTTCTTCTTGGAAAAATGCCCTGGCTCCTCCTCCTTTCTCACATCTGGTCCCTAACACAAGGCATGATTCTGGGAATAGGCTTCATCAGTTTGGCTGCTACATCTCATCCCAGACCCCCTCATCATTTCCTCTGAGAATGTGAGATCAGCACGAACACACGAAACCGTGGCAGGGATGAGGAATGTTTCTCAAAAAGAATCGTTGGCAGATATGTGTCATCTGAAGTCATGGGCTCCCGGAACAATGTCTTGGAATACTAATGCTTTTGAAAGTTTAGAATAATACAACAATCTCATATTTTATAAAATATTTTGTTCTTTTTCCCTACAAGTTCTGACTTTCATCAAAACATCTGAGTTCCTTTAAATACAAGTATTTCATGTAATACTCTGAAGAGCTTTGTAATACGGTCACTAGTATTCCCTTGTCAGATGGAGCTGATACCAGTGATCATACTCAGTTCCGTGAGATCCATGGGTCTATGTTGCAGATACCAGGGTACAAGGCTGTGCATCCTACTGCAGTCTCAGAGATCTGACTAACAGACTGGTCATTACAACAATCAGCGAGGTCCGGGATTAGGCAAAGTATTTTTGAGCTATAGGCTAAGCTTTCTAGCTTTCTGAACACTTTTCCCAACGATTTAGTAGTCTCTGTTTAAACATAAATTCTGAAAAGTACAAGAGTGCTCAGAACATCCAGTGACAACTAGAACGGTATTCAAAAAGCAGAGAGCCTTAACCCTGCTCTGTGCTGTAGGAAACAGGTACAGAAAGAGGAAACAATTCATCTAAGGAAACGCCCTTAAGCAGATGTGATCTCTAAGATATAGTGACTCGCTTGAGGTCACTTGGGCTTCTCAGCTCCGTTTCCAGTGCTCCATCTATTACAGTAAATGGCTGCCAATTCTGGGGCGCAGGAGGGGTTCCCGAGGAGCCAACAGGAAACAGCTGTCACTGGGCAATATGTGGATCATCTTCCTCCAGCATATGGTACTTCTGATGTCACAAAAGACTGTGTCCCCATTTAATTCTCCAGGGGTTCTCCTGTTCCATTTTCTACACCATCATCAGTCTTTTTCCTAGAGACAAGATCTCACTCTGTGGCCCAGGCTGCAGTACAGCGGCCCTATCATGGCACACTGCAGCCTGAACTCCTGGGCTCTAGTGATCCTCCTGCCACAGCCTCCGAGTAGCTGGGACTACAGGTGTACACCACATCGCCCAGGTAATTTTTAAAATCTCTCTGTAGAGACAGGATCTTGCTACATTGCCCAGGCTGGTCTTCAACTCTTGGCCTCAAGCAGTCCTCCTGTCTTGACCTCCCAAAGTTCTGGGATTACAGATGCGAGCCACTGGACCAGACCCATCATCACTATTTTTAAAATGCTTGTATTTGGCCACCACAGAACAAGAATATGTGGACTATGAACTAGATGGAACCTAAGGGCCACTATACAAGGCAGCCAGTTAATGAGATAAATAATGAGGGCATGAGAAATGGATAACACTTTTGACAAGGTAATTAAATAAATGGGATTTTTACCCCCTGTGTGAAGTTTGTGGCTAAGATACTCTTGCACTGCAAGAGTAATGTTAATTTTTAATTTGTAAGAGTAAATTTAGACATACACTTTTAAAATGATGATTATGAAAAAGAATGGTAACTATATAAGGACTCTGTATTTTGATGAGGTCCCTTTGTGTTAATGGACATAGTCTTGTCGGTGCACCCAACAGGGATCAGCTCAGGAAGCACAGTTATGCTAGCCAAGCCCACATGCAGTTATTTGATAACAATAAATG